>JALNQK010000233.1:0-33643 GCA_028458525.1 Ophiosphaerella herpotricha
TAATTAATTATTCTATCTTTCTAACCTCTATAACCTAGCTACTCTATATACTTGAATCTACCTAGTTTGCTAAGGTTACCTAGTATAGCTAGTAGAGGGCTACTATCTTTACTAAATTAGTTTAGCTCTATACTGTTTAGATAATAACGTAATAGACTATAATACTTATAATAACTGTTTAGTATATAATAGTCTAGCTCCCTAGCCTCCTATAGTTGTATTAGCTAGCGTGCTGTACTTAGGGAGAAGGAGAGGCTAAGAAGATTGCACTTTTTTAGTATCTCTAGATTGCGCTCTAAGTTACGTATCTAAGTTACGTATCTAAGTTACGTATCTTATCTAATAACTATATAAAAATTAGACTATATAAAATTAAAAAATAAGTAATACTAGTTATATATTGTAGTATTGTAGGATGCACGTAGAAGTAGGGGGTAGGTAGCGACCTGCAGTTGGCGAGTTGAGTTGAATATTTGCGTAGAGTAGCTACATGACGAGTTGGTGTCGGTCTCTCTCCTCTATCTAATCCTACTTATAGCTACCTACAGAGCCGCTACACTAACCTAATGCTCTCCGATTACGTGCGTTCCTACTACACCACAATATAGATTAAAACTACCTAAGGGAATAAAAATATACTCTATATTCTACGTTTTACTACTAGAAGAAGTACTACAAGATACTAAACTAGTAGTCTACAAAGCTAATATATATAGAGAATAAGAAGAATATAAAGCCTAAGAAATTATAAGATACTAACTCTAAAATAGAAAAAACTACTACCTAGTTAAATAGTTAGGAGTAGATAAAGATAGAAAACTATAAGAATATATATAAGAACTAGAAGAAAACCTTAATTACTCTAAGTTACTAGAGGACTTCTAAAGTTAAAATTAAGTAACTTACTTTATAGTAAACTAAGAAACTTATTAAAGTCTCTTAGAAGATAAACGCTATATAGAATAGATAAGGAGACGTTAGAGGAGGTTATACTAGTAATAGGAAGAGACTCTTAGAGAGAAGATAAACGTACCTTCTTAGCTTTTAGAATATCTAACTTAGCCTTAAGTACGTAAGATTAAGTAGAGGACTATTTATTATTATAGTCCTTTAACCTATAAAGGCGCGTAAGAAAGGTCTAATTCTTTACTACTTTACTAAGTAACTCCTACTAAACCTTTTTAGTAGTAGTAATCTAAATAGATAATTTGTCTTAAGCCTAGTTAATAGCTTGCCCTAGAAGATATAAGCCTAGATACAAGAATTATAATTAAATATATACACTCTACTATAAATACCCTAGGATTAGAGTAATAATACTAAATATTAGTATTAATATACACTATATACGCCTTACTATCCTTTTAGGACATAATATAGCAAATACCCTTAGACAAATAACAAGGATAAGGTATAAACTCTACACTATTCTAATAAATACAAGTAACTAATATAAGTTTGTTAAGAGTAGTATAAGAAGGTATAGAAGAAGTAGTAGAAAGAATTATATAGATTAGGCAAGCTAATAACTTAGTATTAGGGTAGAATAATACTAGTCCTAAGGAATATAGAGAGAGAGATAGTATTATAGGTTACAACCCTATATAGGAATTTAAACTAATAGAACCTAAGTTACCTAATAATTTATTATACTACAAGATAGAGGGGCTTAGATAAGATAGTAACGTAAAATACAACTTAGATACGTAATAATTTAGACACGTAACGACTTAGTACTTAGTAAAGTATAAATTGCTAAGTTGTTAACTTAGCACTTAGTAAAATATAAAGTTGCTAAGCTATAACTTTATACTAAGCGTAATACTAAGTTAGGGAATATATAGTTAATACGATACGTATTATTAGGATAGTATTGTTAATCCTAATCTTTAACCTAGAGCGATATACTCTTAATATCTACAATTTGGAATTATTATTGTACTTCGTCCTATTAACAGTTAACCTAATACCTGTATCTATTTACGTTGCACTCTAATTGCAATTACTGCGCACCTAAGTAAGTCTGCTAATAGGTACTATAGCCGACGACCCTTACACTAGCCCTATACTAATAGTGTACTAACTACGTACTAGAGTACGCTAGCTCTATTCTAGACTAAGACTATAACTATAATACGTCTAGGGTATTACAAGATCTTAGGGATCTTGTAGCCTTTGTTATATACAACTATTTTGTTGTAGATACTAAATATAATACCTAAGGTATCTATATTATATTTAGCTTACAGCTTATTACTTTAGATAAAGCGTCTATATTAAGTTTAAATACTATTGCAATAGTACTGCTAGCTAGAACGCTACTACACTAGCTACCTAGAAGGTATACAACTACTTTGTTAAAACCGACGCAGCTAAAGAACTTAGGGCAAAAGATTTTATTCTTGAAGGGACTTCAAATATGTTTACGACAATATCAGTTGATTAGAAGCAAATATTAAGTGTTATACATAAGAAAGAAGTAAAGGACAAGTTTTAATTGTAAATAAGTATAACTTAGAAATAAGTTATTTGATGTTGTACCTATCGCTTACGGTAAGGATAACAGAACAGATTACTAGCTATTCTCTGCTTCCTTAAGAATATTAGCTAGTTCCATATAATTCTTCTCTTCTACCCAGTTACGTTGCTTGTACCCTTTAGTATCTAATTGTTAAGGGTCAGCGCCCATTGATAGTAAATACTAGACAATTTCTACCTACCTACACTCTGCAGCCTGATGGAGCAGTATCCCAAGACTGGATAGCTTACGTTCTGCGTACGATTTTAGATTATTCTCGTATTTGATTTCGTTAATTGAAGCTCCTCTGTCTATAAGCCGGCGGACTAACTCTAGCGCATTAGTTTCGTTCCTAAGAACAGCATAATGAAAAAGTTGCCCGTAGCGTATACTTGCCCCCCGTGAAAAAAGATCATCAATCATCTCCAAAGAAGCATGGTACATGGTATAGGATGTAGGCGTTAAAATCCAGGCCACAGCGGCGATCGGGATCGGCACTGTGGTCAAGCAATCAAGTAGTCATCTCAGCATCTGAGGTAGATAAAGGAATGCTAAACATGTGTAAGTACATGTCGGGTGTAGAAAAGGGTTGGAAATAGTACCTCAGCACTGACGGCTCATTATTGCCCATTGGTTGATTAATATCCCACCCATAGCGAAGAAACAATTCCAATATCTCGATTGCTTGCTCGCGCACAGCTGTCTCAGTCGGAAAATCGCCATTTGCAACGCCCTCGTCGAGTAGGTATTTCACGATTTCGACATTTTTGAGCCTAATTGCTTCTGATAACGACTCATAAAAGCCACGTTGGATGTGTTGTCTCCCCTAAGTATGATGATTGTGGGCTGTGGAGAAGCTGTTGAGTCTGTTTTTTTACCCCTTCGAGATCGCCTTTCGCAGCAGCCTGGTAGCATAAATGTACTTGTATGGGCCTGGAACAGATGGGTTCGGTTTCCATGGGTGATAGGTAAGACACAGTTGATTGCATGTTAACAGTTGGCGGCAGCGGAGTGATAGTGGGGGAGGGGCGGGGGTTGACATCATCACTGATCTAAGCTCAGGCACCCGGAGTTGGGCCACCCCTCGAATCAGGTAAAATTACAAGGATAGGATGGATCGAGATTGATGTGAACATGGCTGCGTGGCTATAATCCACCCCCTCCGTAATACTACGACGACTAGAAATTTCTGCAGTCATTTACCATGAATTACTTCCACTGATTTTCTGAATGCCCCGCGTCGTTCCGCACCTCCTCAGCCTTAGCACTGGCTTTAATAGTCGTCATTGCTCCGGCGAAAACACTGCGTGTCAAACTCTGTTGTTGAGAGCATCCGCCATCTCTCAACGAGCGTAAACCGTACAATACTCTATATCGAGCACCGCTACGAATACTTGTTTAAAATGTTTTCAACAACCCGAATGTTTTCCCGCCAAAAGGCCTGTATCTCGTCCTCGGGTAAGTCTTTCGGCCTCCACTCAGGCTTCATGAACAAGCCGAACCTGAACCACTCTAGGAACACTTGTGTTGTTTCGCTCTGGTCCCACTGCTTCCAGTCAGGGATAGTTGCCCAGAAAGCTTCGCGGAGTTCATCAGCGCCTTCGTACTCCGGGCCAAGCCCATTGGGAGCAGGCTTGCGGAAGAGCATCTCAATAATTCGGTCGAGCGATGCATATGGTGCGCTGGCTACGAATTCCCAATCAATGACGGCTTGTATCTCGGGGTGTGTCTCGCTGGACACAATGATGTTATGAGGGCCCATGTCCGCGTGCATGGCGACGATAGGGATGTCCTCGACGATGGCAGGAATATTGTGCAGGTGATTGGTGACAAAGTCCCTGATACGATCTAGAAACAACTCTTTATATTCTTTAATGGCTTGCTGCTTTTCGAGGGCGATGAGTGAGGATCTAATATGCGCTCGGAGGTATTCGCGTACGGAAGTGAACGGGCCGCCGAGCCCATAGTGTCGATCGGGTCCAATCCTAAGAACAACTCGGCCACCAATTCTATCGGCGGTAAGCTCGCCGATTAGATGATGCTCTGGAAGCTGGACTCTCCAGCAAGCTTGGAATGCGAGGGCCATATTTCGCACAAAGATAAGCTTCTTTTCGTGTGGTAATCTAGGGTACACTGATGATGCCATAACGCCTGGTATCAGCCGAGTTATTTGCCGGCCCATGCCTGTGGCCTCTTGTCGTTCCATCTCTCCCGGTATTGGGTAGACGGGAGGCACAGGCAAGATGTAAGAGTCAGTCGTCCTCGAAATCAAGGTCATGAGCGCATCCATAGATGCTACACGGCCGTGGTGGCGAAGCTGAACGACGTATGCGACGTCTTGACTCTCTTGGACAGTGACTTTGTACGAGATACTCAGCGCGCCATCTGTGAATCTCGTTGAGGAGGCCAAATGTTGGCCGGTTGCTGCTAAAATTGCCTCTGCAAGCTCTGTTTCAGAGAGAACGATAGGCTCTGGAGGCGAGATCTCTTTTGAGCGCCTATCAATTTTGACCAGGTATCGAAGAATGGGCGTTGCATGCTCGTCAATGTCCTCTAACGCTGCCGACCAAGAGAAAGTAGTGGGCGTCGCTCTAATCAGCGCATAGCCCACACCTTTCCCTTTCGGAGAACCGATTACGCCAGAGAAAATGTAAGCTAAAAGTGCCGACACAGCTTCATCCAGCGTCATGAGTTCTTCAGACATGGTTAGAGAAGATCTAGGCAACGGAATGAATGCCCGCAAGAAAGGCAATGGAGGTGACCCAATAAGGGAACAAAAAGAGACTACTGTGGTTGGTAGAAAAGGCGGGCAAGTCCGGGAAAATTTTCGGCCAGGGCCGGATGCTGCGGAGAAAAGACAGCGCGAGAGTGCACACAAGAACTCAATTTTGGAATACCTATTACAACAGCATTAGAACACACCTGTCAGTGGCCGTAATAGGCTCTAGTCCCTGAGGGTTCGAGGGCAGATGGCTCTTGCTTGCAAGGGTGAAGTGGGGCGGGGCAGAAGTTCTCTTCTGCGTTGTGTCGGCTGTCTGCCATGCCTGTCTACCGGGCATAACTGCGGACATTACAGCTGAAACCGAGTAGGATATAATCAATTAATTAATCAAATTTTAGATACTCTCAATTGTCTAATAAGTGTCTGTGGTTTGTTACGCTGTCCAATGAAATAATCTGTATCTTCTTAAGTACATAACGTGGTTTACAAGCGAGCGCCGGGCCTCACCAATTTTGCGCACCCATCTAATCTTTATGTACAACGGCTCGACGCCACGCTACTCAGTTAACTTCAAATAAAGAAGATATCCAGCTTGCTATCTCATCTATTGAATCAAACCAAATTCAAAACAATTGGCGCACAAAGTTGATGAGACCCGGCGCTCGCTTGTAAACCACGTTAGCGTTATCTAATAAACAAAGCAGCATGCCCTTGCAATAAGTCCAAGCTGCAACATCTACTATCCTACCCAAAACCCAGAAGTCCCCTAACTTTGCAGCAGCCTATATGGTATGAGTGTACAGAAGCGGAACCCCCTTCAGGTTAAAAGCACCTACCCCATCTTCCGTTGTCACATAATAGTAGGCAATAGTTCTTCCTGTCGTCTGCCGAGTCTTTGTAACGTGCCCATCAGTGCACTCTGGTAGGTTTTCGTTTGGTTCTATCGCGGTGTCAAACTTCCAACTAGACTCGAGCATCCTACTGCCTGGCTAAAGGTTGAGTGCCTCCATTGGTACCCGGAACAGTACTCGCATGCTTGGCACGACGTACTCTCCTCCATTGATGCAACTCTTATCCTTCAGAGAGACGATGTCGGCTATACCTGCAGAGTGTACATGGGCAGAAAACTCGTGTAAGAGCAAGTCCCACGTTTCGGGCGAGATACCGGCCACCGTTCGCTTAGGCGGTTTCGCCAATTCTCAAAGACCATATTCATATGCGATGAGGCTGCCGTTGGAGGAGGCCATCCACAAAGTGGAACCAAAGAGCCCTTAATGGATTCGGGACAGCTCACTGCCTTTGCGATATCGACGTAAATGCTCGCAGATCCAGGGATCCCAAGTGTTCTATGCACCACAGCTTCGCCGTCTTAAAGTGTGAAGTGACGGTGCAAGAGATGTAGCTCGACGAAATCAGCGACTCCGTGAGCAGCGAGAATTGTGAACAAGGCTAGGGAGTGCTTGCGCTTTAGCTCAAGAAGCCCTGCACGCTCAGTTGCCTCGTGATCAATTATCAGGCGGTTGTAGACTTTGGCGGGTAGAATCGAGTTAAGAGCGATGTGAGACATGGTGGAAGGTGTCTCGAGATACTGGGTAGTGAATCTAGAAAGGATTTTAGAGGTACTTTAGGCACGGGCTGGGGATAATAGACAGAATCTTGTGCACTTGCTGGAACGCCTTTTATGTCCAAGATAGACCGGCACGCCTATAGGTGTGAATGGTCGAAAGGGAACTTCTACCTGGGCTTAGCCTTCCTGTGTGCCTTTGCTTGCATGCAAAGGGAGTCCATCTGCCTCATCCCTTTGGCTAAGATACGAGGAATTTTCTTTCTCCGAGCCGCCGCGTCACGCCATTCCTGCGTCCATGGGCCCGGCCAAGTTTTGTCTTCGTCGCATGGCCAATTATGTCTACCCTGACAACGTCGGGGAATGGGTGCCAAAAATGAGCCAGGTAGGTAACTTGCTGCACCATGGTAGAACGCAAGCTGCACGGATAGCGTGGCTATCAAACATAAATCATTGGTCAAGTCCTGGAAACGAGCTGTATACTTTGAACCTGTAGCATTTGCCTAACAGATTGGGGGCCATAAACTCCGTTGCCTTAAAATGATAAATCTGACTCGGTGATTGAAGCTGCAGCGCACTAGCATCATGTATTCTGCACCGTCTGCTGAAAGCGGCCAAAATATTGCTCATCTCAACATTCGATATGCTATTCAACCTCTAGATCTTGGAAGATCGGCTCATATAGCCTTGTGTACTCTGTCACTTAATAAAATCGATCCAAGCCCACGAACCATTTCCCCCACTCTCACCGGTCTAACTCCATCCAATAACGGGGTAGCTTTATCCCATGCATATATTCAGCGTGCATACAACAGTCGGCTTTAGCCAGCCATTGACCTGGTATGGTCACAGACATTGTTCGGGGAGACCGAGCCGCTCTATACAATTATTCACTCAATCCTTGCAAAGGGCAAGCCTTTTCTGCCTTGCATTGGATCGACCGTCGGCCTATCGGTTCGGCCCCCAAAAGTTCTCTGGCCCATCGTTATGGTCGAGCCGTCTTCCGCATTGGCCTTCTACCAGTCCGTTAATGCTCCTCGGAATGATGTTGTTTGGGTTCGCATGCATAATAAGCGTGCGAGCACCCTTGTCCTGCGGCGTCTTAGCAAATTTCGAGCCAATAAAGATGTACTGTTCCGCACTTCTAAGTTCTGGTTAAACAAAAACCGGGTGTATTCCACCGTTACGCGTTTTGTCGTCTCCCTTCCATGCTTGCAATGCCATATCAGCCGATCTTCAGGGAGCCTCCCGTGCCTGGAGGCCCAATGGCATGCTCAAACAATCGCACTAATGCGCCCATTTCAATGCTCTCCTTAGTTATGCACTGCACGGCGCCTCCAAGTGCATTAAAGACTCGTGCGGGCAACAATATTCGGCAATACCGTTCGCTTCGGTGGCCCCTGAGTCACAGTAAGTTCATCGCCTATGAGATCTCTTAGCAATACCTTTTCTCGACATGTACGGGGAGCACTCACTGGACTCGGCCTTTCAGCCATTCAGGGTCGATCCCAAACTCCATTTTCACTTGCGTGAGCGTCAAATGGGCGTTTAATCTCTACCGCTTAATTAAATCGAACCAGGCTCACGAACTAGATGGAGCTCTGTGTCAATTTCCGCTCACTCTCACCGGTCGTACCTCCATCCTGTGATAGGAGAAAAGATAAGTGGAGACGAGGAAGAGACTCCGCTTTCACCGGGTCATACTTCCTTTCGATGACAAAGAGAGCCTCGCATTTAGTGCCTCTATGCAGTAGCAAGGTGATGCGGTAGTGCTGCATGCAGAATGCAGAAGCCATCAAAATCGAATGTGTTTGCCATTGGCTCATCTTGAATCACGACTCCCATGTCCATGGCTTAAGCTGGCTTCCCACGAGAAAAAAGCACAAAGGCAAACAAACCCAGGCAGTTGACCTAGCTCCGCACACCGCCTTGCTACTACGTTATCAAAAGGAAGCCCGGTGAGAGTGGAGTCTCTTCTACTGCGCCTCGCCTTCGAGCATGCAAGTGCCGACATCGTTTTGGCGGCTTGGGGGTGTATGTCCAACAAGAATGCACCCGTATGTGAAGGATATGCGAGCTAGTGGTAAGGAAACGGATCAGAAAGATCGAGGTCAACTTGTGTCTAAAGAAGACCTGGTTCAAGAAGTAAACAAGCTTAAATACTTTGCATTATCTAAGCTATCAAATTTGGCTTTAGTCGTAGCGGCACTGCATCCTCCGTAGCATCATAGGTTCAAAATGGCTCGTCCAAACTCGATAAAAGGGTGATGGATTGTGTAGATAACCCTGAGCTATACCTCTTGCAAGAGTATTGCGACCAGAAGATGAGAAAACCTTCTGCTATCGATTCACCTTCTATAGCCGATCAGTAATCGATCGTTCGTACCCTAACACATGCGAGCGATCCCATCATCACCGGAGGCATGATGAGATATAGCTCCGAAGCCATTCCTCTAAGTCTCGATCAAACTCAACAGCTGCCACTCTTCCCGTTTTAGCAAATTATGCAGGCAGGCACTCGTAGAGTACAAATAGGGGGGAGAGGGGCGGGGGCGACAAAAGGTTAAATATAGCTTATTCTCTATACAGATATCCTCTGTGCATACTCAACCTTTCGTCATGCAGGTGGTGGCTTTCAACTAATTCGTTGCCCCGTATTAAAGCCCAGGCTTTGACAGCATGCCCACAACCAGGGCTTAGGCCACTCTGGCATTTTATCGTTATAAAAGGTCGCTGTCTTGTAACACCCAAACAAAGCGAGCTTATCGGACACTCAAGGCAATCCCGACAGAAAATGGCTGATTTCAGCAAATGCATCGTTACCAGCGACCCAGGAGTCTCGATATCGTGCGAGCAGAGAGAAGGCGGCGATATTGCGCTATTGATTACACATTCAACCAACTCACAAGGAGAAATCCAGAAGGAGAGAGGTTTCGGTCAAGGCTCTACATGGAGCTTCTCAGAGCAGCACACTGCCTCTTCAAATAAAATTGTATTCCAGTTTCCACAAGGCGCAAGTAATGGGCCTAAGCGATCTATTCTTCAAAATCTCACTGAATGAATAAATAAGGAATGGCAAAAGAGAGCGGAGAAAATCGAAGAGAATAGAGCAGCTTGGCTTGAGAATCCATCCCTCTTCTTTGGCAGGTTTGAGTTCACCTCTGCTGAGCAGTGGTCCTCCCACAATTTAGATACCGCGGAGGGAATTCTACGTTCACGCCGTCCACGGCTGAAGTTGTTAATTTGACGCCTTTAAGTAAGCGCCCCTAAATCACACAAGAATTATGTGTACTGTGGCATTGCATAACGGCTAACGCTTACGCAGTTAGCGAATCCAGCTGCAAGCTCAGTAACGAACGTAGAATAGATAACGATCTTGTCTTGTATAATGGTCTCCTTCCGCAGAACAAATACCAAAGTACGGAGCTCAAGCGATTCGTTCCACCTCAAGCTTGGGAAGACCCATGTAATAAGAGCTCAAGTCAGTCCGCCCCCTTCAAAGGCAGCCTTCCAAGTACGATTCCTAACACCGCGAAGAGAATGTAGTCGTCATCGAAGACAGCCAACCCGAATCAGAAATTGACGAAAACTAGCCGGGGGAAGATGATATAGGCACGCAGATAGGCCCCCAGCCGGAAAACTCGTACGACCCGGCCCAAGAGTGTCGCGGCGAAGAGCGTCCTACAGGCCTAGAAGATGCCATCATAATAGATGCGATTGATAGGACGGGAACTCAAGCTAGTAAGCCCTCGCATCGTGAGGTCACGCCAACACCGTCAACTAGGCTGTCGGTGACGAGTACTGAACAGCCAACGCAAAGAACTACTGACTGCACTCCCCTAAACGCCAAAACACACCAGCCGCGCCGACTACATAAGAGGGCGGAAGAAGGTAAGCTCATACCATTCTAAGCATTTGTTTTATCTAACATTAGCAAGGCAAGTCCCCTTTATACGAAATCACGAGCAGTAGTAGCGACAGCAGCGACCACACAATACCGCCGATGCAGAAGCAAAAATGCTCTCTGCTACCCAAGCATCATAGCCTAACGTCAAGCACGATATTGAATCAGCGCCCTGAGCACGCCAAACACTCAGCAAGACGACGCAAGCCACTCTCCAACCGCCATGGCAAGCCCGAATGCCCTAAAGCCCTAGAGCCCCTCTCCGCAGCACAGCACAGTGGCTGCAAGGCTGATACCCGCTCAGGCCACGTCAGCAGCAATAAGAATGCGCGATATCTGGCAACAAGCAAGCGTTTAATGTCGGCCACGCGCCCTATTCGCTCGCACAGACCCAAGCGGAAGCGCAACTGTAGCATTGCAGATCAGGACATCGAATATGAGGTAGAGAAGATACTTGAAGCTCGCATCTATTACAGAAAGCTACAGTATCGTGTCAAATGGGTCGGGTATGCAGATGATCTGGATTGGTACAATGCGGCCAATTTTAAGAATAGTCCTTACAAGCTTAAAGATTTTCACACAGCTAACTCTATTTGTCTAGGGCCTCCTACAAGGCTGGATTACTGGGTAGTATGTTGGGGACAGGGTGGGGACGTAAACGATTATCCTAATGATAATAAGTCTCGGAGGCTACGCTCAGCAGGCAGAACATAGTGAGAATAGCCTACAGCATCTAGTTAGAGTGGTACGCCGCGTCCAACTTCAAAAGGAGCCTGCCCGGGGCCTCCAGAAAGGCTGAATTGGTGGATAAAATGTTGGGAGCAGGACAGGGATGCGGCTGTTCATCCGGATGACAGCAAGCCTAAGAGACCAAACGGAGGAGGCATGACATCGTGATAATAGACAGTACAGTAGAACTTAAGGACGAGGTTGATTCGGGTCGGGCAGAATACAGTTCGTCTTGCCATAGTGTATCGCTCGTTCCAGTGCTTAGCTTCATGTAATGCGGTCGAGCTCTTTTTGTTCATGTTTGTGAAGTCTTGATCGCATCGCTACCTATCAAGAGACCACCTTGTTCTCACAGACAGTGTTATCAATCCACCAAAGCTAGATATAATCTGCGACATAGATTTACTGAAGATGTTGTTTTATTGTCCGAAGACGTCCCCAGTATCAGTTTTCCTCCTTTTCTCCAGCACCGCCATCGCTGTCGGTACGGTAGTTGCCTCCCTTAAGCGCTAATGCGCAGTTAGCAGGAAATTCATACGGGTATAGTGTAGACATACCTGTTCTTATTTGCCTCGTCCTCCCTATGGAAACATCTCCGAAAATCTGTTTATATAACTATAGTTTTTTTTTTCAAAGGTCCCATATTAAACGTTAATTAGAAGTTATACCATAAAGGAACACCATACATAGGGTTTCCACGAGCAATTCGGTAGCAGAGTTGAGACTGGGATTCGGAGTTTACGCGCTTGTTAACGTCGAGGATTATAAAAAGTAGCCTTTTCGCCTTATCTGTAGCCTTATCGATGCCGGCGGGTATATAGACATGGTCCTTTTCCTAATCGAACCCCCGACCGAAATTCTACTGCATAAAAGCATCTACAATAGTTATCGAACGCGCGCCAGGTTCGCCGGGGATATCTTAAGGTCTAAAGCGAAAAAAACATCGAACAGCCTCCTCTTAGGGTAACACTTGTTAGGTTTAAGCATCCATGTGTATAGGTGAAACTGTGTCAGTAGTGTCGGGAATAGAAGTCGAAGCTTGTCAGCGAAGATTGAGACGCGGCTTATTAGTTAGCCGCTCCGCACTATTCAAAGACGCCAATCAAATTTCGATCT
The DNA here is from genome assembly GCA_028458525.1 of Ophiosphaerella herpotricha. Lineage (NCBI taxonomy): Eukaryota > Fungi > Ascomycota > Dothideomycetes > Pleosporales > Phaeosphaeriaceae > Ophiosphaerella > Ophiosphaerella herpotricha. The sequence continues at coordinate 12,554 of JALNQK010000233.1, forward strand.
TAGTCCTACGCCGATATTGGCAAGACGTCATCATATCTCGGACGCTTTGTGGATGGCTCGGAGTAGTAGCTGCAAATCCAGTTTTAATTTACACATAGGCTCTCCGGTATTGACGCCCTAGAAGAACGACAATAAGTTTACGTACACCATGTACCGATGCAGGGTTACGATAATGAAATTTGTTCAGCGGTTACCTATCTTCACATGCCAGATCTGATACAAGACCCTCAATGCGGCCATTTTGTGCCTATTCAAAGAACACAGGAGTTGAAGATGTCCGGAGCAGTGAGATCATAGAATAGCAGCTTAGCATACATCAAGAGATTGAAGACAATTTTTCAATCAATTCCATATGTTTCCGTAAAAATAATCCCAACCCCGTAATTGTAGCTGAGAGCGCGCCGAAATCCAAAACTCTTCGTCCTCCCCTAATCGTGGTACCGCAATCAGATTGCGAACTTGTATTTAGTTGTTTAGCAATACTTCAAAGTTCATTAAAAAGTAAGCGTACTAGTTATTCATGCTCGTTAGTTAGACGATGCAGGTGATCCCCCTGCCAAACAGAGCACCTGCCAGACTTTCTCTCTCCTGGTTGTTGTGCCCTTCCCTCTTCTAGGATTACGTCTAGGACGACGCTAGATATATCCTTACCCTGGGAAAGTAGGTTTAGTCGGTTTAAAGCCTTTGTATTAATGCGTTTCTGCTTAAAATATTAGTAAAGAAAAATACTCGCCATTCTTAGCCTAACTGGATCTATAATAGATTTATGCTCAACAGTCTCGGCACAGCGGAGGCTCTTAAGCATTCTCTCTACTACAGAGCTGCCGGTAGTTGGATTGCTTAGGGGAGGGCGGTACTAGAGACCCTCCCGTCCCTATCTATGGCGAAAGGACTCTATAAAGCTTACTGCATCTTCTCGAAGAAAGAAGTCACCAAGCCTTATGATCTCTTGGATATTCTTAACCCCACGCGCAGAACTGCCTCCGTACAGAGAGTCTAGCCGTTTCGCATCGCGAAGGTAACGAGTGGGCGGGGGCGACGATGCCGACCATGTATACATACTATCAAGTACTGGGCTTAGGCTCTAGTTCGAGGAGGCCTGGGACGGTGACGCTGAAGAGAATTCGGTGTGACGCTCCGCTTGGGAGGACTAGGGTAGAGGAGTAGTCTCTACTACATCATTTATGATAAGCGTTGGACTATGTGAGGTATCTTTACTACGGTCTGGTATCTCTGTATCAGCACTTGCAGCGTGCTTATTGGAAGATAGTTGAACCTGCGGGGTGTGACTGCTAGCCGCCTATGGCAGGGAGAGCGCCGGACGGCTGGGCATCTGGAGTAGCTTGAGGTGTCTCGCGGGCAGGAAAAGTGGGCGGGCCGCGGTGGAGGGACAGCCTGTGTGGTAGGAGCTTTGACTGGATGTAGTCCAGGTCCTCAGCTTCCGCAACCGCAAGCAGGGACAGGAAAGCCCTGACCGAGGAAATAAACTACAGAGTTAGCAGAACCGTTAGCAGGATACCTATCATACCTCCTCTTCTCTCATTCGAGCACGCGCATAGCTCAGGAGCGGCTCATTGGCATTGGAATCCTGCTCGGTGTAAGTACTAGTCGCGTTGAAGTGACGCTTACCCACCAGAACAACGGAGCACAGGTAGAGGACGATAAGACTGTCTCACTGCACCGGGGCACCGCTCGCGAGGATGTGGCGCGAGAATGATAGGTGTAACTTATGTGCTCACTCAAGAGAAATGCTGAAGCAATTAACAGACTTGTATTCCCAGATTTTTCAAAAGGAAGCAGTGATACGCTAAGACACTAGATCCTATTGATTCGCGGCCATGTGTCGTCAACACCCCATAGCCTCGACCATCACTCCTTCGCTGATGCTTCCCCCTCGGCCCAAGTGAGAGTTCCATTGGCATTCCTATGAAAATAACGCCTGATGGTCCCATCCCATTCCCAATGTGGCTCCTTTGCTCCGATGCTTTGTCCTTGCGCGCTGTCGGATCTGCTGCTATTTCCGCGCGACGAGGATTGACGCCTCTTATCACTGCTAGTCGAAGGGCCATCAAACGGTGGTGAGCGGGACTTGGAGGACTCGGAAGCTTCCTTCCTGTTTTCCGTAAGGATTATATCTAAGGCATCCCTAATCTGCTGTAGGCGCGTGTCCTTTCCCCAACCAAGAATGTTTCGAACCTGTTTGCGAAAGTTCCTGAAATGCTCTGGGCTCCACAGCAGAAACGCATCAACCTGCTGGAGGTAATAGTTCAAGTCCTCTTCCTTCCACGATATATATAATTGGGCGGTATTGTTGTCCGCAGCAATACAGCAGCATACGTTGTCGATACGTTGCGTTCCTCGAAGCGACGCGTTCAGTTGGTCCATAGCGTTGAGGCACGCTGATGAAGCACCGGCACACTGATTTGTAGCAACCCAGAGATCACCTCGAGTGCCGCCGGCAGCTTTGAATTCAATGGCGAAGAAAGGAAACCGAAGACCCTGTGACGTTGCCGCCGGATAGAGTGGGATCTGTGGATGAAGTGTCGTTTGAGCTAGGAGTTGCGGTTGCGTAAATGCTCTGTTTGTGTTCCCCGAGTATCCATATAGCTTGTCTGGTTTGGGCTGACTGACCTTGTACGGACTTGCAGGATCGGCGGGAATGAGGTGCTGCGACATGGGAGCGCTAGAGCTGCTCATTAAACACGCAGCAGGCCCATAAACTGGGTCGATTTTGGGGTCGGGAAATATTGTATCACTAAGGAAGGCCGCCACGTCGTCCTCATCACATCCCTCTGCGAGAGTACTCAGCCGGTACATGGCCCCCTTCATCTCCTCAGCAGAGAGCTCGGGAGAGTCCCGCTCGGCGCGTAACGTGTCGTTGATATAATCAGAGACAGTAGTAGGCAGCTGGGTATCAGGGCGCCGGACATAAATGTGGTTGAATTCCAAGTTGTTCTGGCGGTACATTCGATGTCGAACGCCAGAAGAACTAGGAGTATCAGATGCGCCGGCAGCAGATAACCGACTGTCTGTGCTGGATTGACGGGGCCGCGACCCGGTAGAAGATGGCGTGGGCGGCACCGCAAACCCGTTGGCATCCCGTGTAAAGCTCATCTCCGGCGCTGATCTTGTGAGGTTCCTCGAAATGGGGTCGTCGTCTGAATGGTGGAGATGGTTATCCGACCGGCAACGTTTCTCTCGGTCCGATCCAATTGACTCGAGCCACTCGGAAACGAAGGCATGGACAGATGTAGGACGGGTATCTTGATGAACGGGGTCGACAAAGTCTTTGAGGAACGAGGTGTATGGATGCTTGGGAGGGTTTGGCTTTGGTTGCCGAAGAGTCGTCTGCACAAGCTCGCGCATTAGTCCTGGACTCTACAATAGGCCGAGGTAGTCATACCTTGTCCGCTTGCTCTGCTTTCCCGTCCTCCATACTAGGCTGTTGATGCCTCTTCGTGGACTGCGCAGGCAGCGCTTCTCGGTCGAGATATCCACTCACTAGAGGGCTCTCCGGAAGTCCTGCATCTCATGAATTAGCATAGCTTCCTACTCTTCCGGGAATTTGCATGCATACCTGCGTCGGGGCTTGCGACGGCCTCCAGTAGCTTTTCTTCCCATGCCTTGGAGAGTTTCAAATAAGGGCGACCCGTCCTCGCCTTGGAAACTCGGCTGTTCATGACGCTGATGTGTGAAGGAGGAGGGGATTTTCTACCAGTGCTCGCTGGCCGAGAGAAAGGTCGGCTGGCTGGCGGGCGAAGTCGTAACCGCTATTTAGGCGGACAGTAAGTGGCTCACCCTACTATGAAACTCCGCCTTTCTTGTACAAGAAAGGCTGTTCACACTGCGATTCCTTTCTGTATCAGAGTCGCGGACCTAGTAATTCCGGTCCGATACCTGATCACGTGGTCAATGTCAATAAAGCGTGATACCCACTTCTGGCCTGTCGTACGTTGATAATCTGGGGTGGAAATCCACGTCGGTCGAGGTCTAGTATCCATTCCACTAGAGACTGCTCCTCAGTAGGTAATAGCTTTCGATTTGGTGACCTAGTCGCGTGCTTTGGCTGGATACCTTGGAGGCGCCTTCGGATTGTAGTTTGCGGTATATTATACATCGCCGCAAGCTTACGGGTAGATAATTTAGGATTTGATTGAGAAGAGGCAATCGCGAGGCTTAATCTACCCTCCTTTAGGAGCTCTTCAGTTTGTGGTTGTGGTGGCATAGTTCGAAGGGGCATGTTGGCCGTACAAAGGGCCATGGCGTGTTGGCAGAATGAGAGCCTCATGCTTTGGAGTTATTATTGCAGCCCCAAGCCGCTCGTGATTTAGTTAGGGCTGATCCGTGCTCCTCAACGATTGCCAATCCCGGCGGGTTAGCCGAGCCACTAGCGTTAGCCAGCATCCTTCCGTATCCTTACCATTTCCCCGGGGACGAAAGAGGCGGAACATCAATGAGGCACAGGCTACATCACCACAACTTTCACCACCACAAATTCAGTCGCCTCTCCAGCTCAATCGCAAGCGCCTCTACGCCAACATGAACCTGGTTCCCAGTAATTACGCCACTGCTTTCGAGCAGGCGAAGCGCTGCTACATCGCCGATGTCGATGCCCCGTTACACCACTTAAGGCCCGTTCTCTACCTGATTCTGACCTCAAGTCGGCCTAATTTTAATCCTAGCTTACTCTATACTGTGGTATTAAGGGTAAGTAGTGATCGACAGAATCGTCTACAATGGGCCTTGGAACATGTCAATCGGACACAGGAACAATGGAGGCTGATACTGTGGAGCGATGAGAGCTGGGTAACAGGTGGAAGGCACAGAAAAGTGTATGTTACAAGACGCGTTGGAGACGAGTTAGATGATACCTGTATTGTTAAAAAGATACGCAAAAAGCGTGGCTGGATGTTTTAGGACTGTTTTTCGGGCTGTGTCAAAGGCCCTTGTGCATTTTGGGAGAAAGAATGGGCGTCTATCAACAGCCAATCGTACAATGAGAGAATTGTCCCTCTTATTCACGGCTGGCTACGCATGAATCCTCACCTAGTATTCATGCAGGATGGAGCTCCAGGCCACTCAGCTGCTGAGACTCAGGAGAAGACTGTTTGGAACAAGACGAAGGACTATATTGCAGCTAATTACCTAGATCTAGATGCTGGCAAGCGGAATCGCTGCCTCTTGCCAAGAGCCAGTGCGGCCAATCAGAGGCAAGTTTGATTTTCCTTGATGGCTAACGTAGTTTAGTTAGGGGGTTTTAGTGGCCGTGCACGATTTGCTACGAGTGGCACAAGACTGTGATAATTGAACGTGATAAATAATTGGAACGTCAGAATTGATTGATTGATGTAATTGATTGAATAGAGGAGCTGAGCCTTTGTTACGGTGAACTTAAGGGTTGCCCTTTGTTGAGCTGGCGCGTTACCCGATCGCTGCTCTCCTATCAAAGGGATGCGCCACAGCTAAGTCTAGATGCCCCGAGTATTCATTGTTTGGCTCTCTCAGCTGCTGGCACGGCGCCAGCGTCTATCGCGTGTAAGGAGCCAGGAAGATTGCACCTTTTTGGGTGAGTGCCGAATTGCGCATCTCATCTGACACATGCACTCGTTCATCATATTGCGAGCACTGTAAATGGTGCCTTGGAGTCTGGCGTGAGAACAAACAAGAGTACATCAAAGGTGATTTATGCCATTGCCACCGCCCATTCTATCGAGAAAGTTGCGGCGGGCCTTCCCGGGGGCCGGAGCGTTGTAACCGTGTTTGATAAACATCGGCGGACTTCCAGTCTCAAAATGAAGATTGATGGTTTCTGATCTAATCACCTATTAACGTTCGATATCCGCCGAATCGAATGGGACCAACTCTCATTTACAGGACCTAATTTTCAGGAATGGTCTCAGAATGGTTTCAGCAACCAATTGCAGTCTATTCCCTTGATGCATAACATCGATGTTGATCTCGTATTCAGAAAAGTCATGTATTATCTCCAAGATGGAAAAGAAAGGAAACAAGTAGTTTAGAAGAAAGCCGATCAAGCTTGTTTGCTACGAAGAGTATGGGGGTATCACTAGCCCTAGAGAAGCTGCATGCAACCATATACCTTTCTAAGCTGTTCCCAAGTAATATGCTCCCCGTATATGAGTTTCGCAACCCTCCCCGCAGCCCAAAGGCTTCCCTTGGGTGAAGCCATGTACTGACGATGCATGAGTTCGGCACTTTCAGAGGCCATGTAGGTGGAAAGTGGTGTAAGATGCTGACTCTGCTTCATGTTCCCCTGCTGCTGATCCAAGGGCGGCGTCTTCCCTTCACTCTTCTCTTCCTCTTTCGCTTTCTTATTCTCCATTTCCTTTACAAACTGTATAACGAGCTTCTTGAACTCCACGATCGGTCGATTCTTCTCCTCAGATAGCCCAGGGAAAATGACCAGCTCTGGACAGACAGACAACTGTTCGATTGGGGCCGCCTGCGCGTCGCTCCAATCAATGACTCCGGTCAGGTTGTATTCGTCATCGAAAAGAAGGTTACCGAAATGGAGGTCAAGATGACACAGTGGAAATGGGCCTCGGACTCTATCTTCAATAACGGTGTGGGCTAGAGCTGTTTTCAGCACCCAACATGCCGTAAGCCAGTCTGCATTGTTTGGGTGCAAGGCGACGATTTCTCGGTTTTCCCCTTGTCGTTGGTTGTAAAAATATTCTAGCGACGTTGCTAAAGGGCCGGGCGAATGATGCCACGCCATGGGAATGATTTCGACAGGCTGATCCGCGGTCTCTCCACACCAAAGTCGTCCAATGCGGCTAAAGGTCAGGTTTTGAAGTTCTGCAAACACATTTGCAAACTGTTTGGCTACCTTGGTATGATATTGTTGAGGTATCGATTTCGCCAACCCATCATCGAGTTTACGGCCACCCAAGTACTCCATCAAAACATACGGGTATCCGAATGGTTCCTCTATGGACATCTCAAATTCGAAAATGCGAGGTATAGGGATACTTGTACGTTGGCGGACGATGTTCATGGTGGCTATCTCGCTCAGCAACGAGGTCTTGGTGTTGTCATCGATGGCGCGATACGGAATCCGAGCAATCCAATAGATGTTGTCAGAAAATGCGAGTTCAAGAACCAGGTTGTTAAAACCCGTTGCAAATTGGGTTAGGTTTATGCTGCAGTCAATATCGGGAGGTAGGTCCATTTGATGTCTGCGCCTCGAGTTTATTGCGCACTTCTTCAGATGCTCAAAGTTTGCTGAAGACAGCACGAGCTTGATTCGCTTATATTTGTCTGACTCTGGACTTAGGCCAGTAAAACCTGACCAATCTTCACTTGGTCTTGCCATTGTGCTCGATGTAGCAGCCACGCGACTGAGGAAGGCCAGGTAGACAACAGCAGGCTAGGCGCGTCAGGTCGGTTTGCAGCATGGGTGAGGTGGATGCGGGAGAAGCGTAGGGTTTATCTAGTCTTAGCAGGCAAACTATGGAGACTGACTGACGCGGAGCCGAGACTAGCACAGAAGCGGTTTAGCCGGGGTAAACCCCGGCCACCCCCGTGCCCATCTTGTCTGACGTATCGGTGCTTGGTCGGGGATGTGGCGACGACGCGACGCCCTGGGTCATTTTTTCGCGGTTTATGCTCTAAAAAGTTAATCGATTGCGAGGGGAGGCAAGATAAATGCGGTCGCAGGGTTTGGAGACAATCGCGACACGTTGCGTGATGAAAAACACAGTCTCTCCATACTAGATGAGATCGCTGGACCCTGCTTGCAAGCTGATTGGTTGCAATCCTAACACGTGAATGGGCTAGGCCGTTCATGGCGTAGCCTTGAAATGTGGCAGGGTTCGAAGGGCCAAGCCGTCTGAGCTCGCTGAGATAAAGACTAACGTTAGCTAGGATTAATCAATCCCACTTGACACACACTCACACTCAACACACACACACTCAACACACAGCCGGTCTTGAATCAGCCCTCCTACTTGCAAATAAAAGCCGCTCTTCTATGCCTCTTGATTTAGATACACCGACACCGTCTCCGTTACTTAGCTCGCACAACACACCATGTCACTCCTCCAACTTCCCCCCGAAATCCTAATTCAAATTTTCGATTATGTCGGCTCATCCTATTTCCGCTCGGATCTGTCACGCCTCACAGTCTGTAAGCAGTGGAGCAAATTTGCCCATACCGCGTGCTTCCGGGATTTTTACGTTACTCAGAAGACACTACGACGCTTACTGTCTTCTCCGTATATGGAATCAAGTCTACCCCTAGTTAAAGACAGCGTGGAAACCCTGAACCTGAATTTGAAGGGCTTTGAAGACTGGGACTCTATTCCGCTGTCCCGACACGATTCGCAGGCTGTAAATGTCCTAAATGCGTCAACTTGGAATAGCGCTCATAGACGCGCAGCGCGCGCAGCCTGGGCAACAGAGCTGAACAACGATGTCCTCTATTTTGCCACCATCATCAAACAATCACGGAAACTGCGCATCCTACGCATCCAAGCCACCAGTGAACTGAATCCGCTACTTCGTCTTCTGGAACGCCACGACTACCTTTTTGTATCCACAATACGCGCCTTCTTATCAGCCAGCAACCTAACTAGTCTAGAGCTAGATCTATTCGATACTGGACTTATACCCCATCAAAGTCAAGAGCACGGTGAAGGATTCCATGTCTGCACGAGCATCGCCGCTCTTCTTACTACACTACGACGTTTGCGACTGCGCATGTGCAGTATCTGTGCCGATGTTCTAAAACCCCGACAACATAGCACCAATCTACGTTTGAACGAGGTGCTCATCAACCTCAGTCTATCCAACAAGTCACCCCTAACCAGCTCGGCGAAGCACGCCACACGTTGCGGTCCCTCCCCAGGGGGGTTCCTTCAACTGAAAGCGGATATGGGGGAGCAGGCGCAAGTTCTTGTGGCACAGATGGCGGCCCCAAAAATAGTGAGGATATTGACGCATGCGCTTCCGAGGGTTGAAATGCGGGCGTTCGATGTCTTGACTGGCAGAAATGTCTCATTGAGTAAGGGTGCCGAGTGGGATGACGACGGCGAGGCTATCGAGGACGAAGTGTTGGACGAGGAGTCGGAGATTCCGGACCTTTCCTCAGACGACGATGGATAGCCACTAGTGGTATTTAGATGTTGACTTGCTCGAAATTTGGAAGTCCCTGCGCATTGTTGCCTTCCTGCCTCACAGGCTGACCTCATCACCTGAACATGCATGTTGCCTCAGGATAAGGCACGAAAGTTGACATAAGCCTCGCTGCGGACGCGGCTCTTTATCCGAGAGCACGTGCAACGTTCTTGGCAATCCGATAAGGCGTGCCGACGTTATTCCGGACTAGCCTCCTGGGCGCGCGCCTCCAATCGTCGCATCCTCCATCCTGCCCTTGCGAAACGTCCGAGTACAGTCTTACCTTAGCTCAGACCAGGGTATCCATTACACCGTCTCGATGACGAAACTCTCTAAGTGCATTATTCATCCAATTGTACAGTATTTAACGATGATCTCCCGGGAAAGACCGGGTTCTCTGCTGACGGCAAGCCTGGACAAAGGCCATTTCAACCTGGCATTTCTTCGCAAAACTGAACCTCTACAGCTCCTTTACACTAGCAGTCTAGCTTCAGGTAAGTGGTATTATGTCAATGACTGAAGTACGTACAAACTCACCAATACAGCTACAAAGCTTCCCAGTCATGGCGTGGAACAGCGGCGCATGGCAGGCGGCGCACGTGTAGATACCGAACATGTGCACTCATAATGCACTCTACAACGTTCGCATCACCGCATATGCATGGTCTTTCCTTATTCTTGGCTCGGTGCCAGAAGTTGTTCGATTCGTTCGATTTGCGTGGGTGAAGTGAAATATCCAGTAGACAGTCAAACTGGCGATCGTTTCATCTCGCGAAAGGCCTTGCAGAATCGACTACACCACAAGGCGCAATCCTTCAACTGGGGAGTGGGAGGAAGGGCGGGCTAGTATACGCCGAAACTGCAGTTTAACGCCGACGATATATAAGGCTTCAATTCACCGAAAGCCCAGCCAGATACACCTCCCGACACGCCGATCGGACCCTCCGCACCCTCTCCCAGGCCCTCTCCCGCGCCACTACTACCCTCTGTGCTGTCAACCGTAATCAATATCGATGATACAGATAATGAATTTGGTGATGGATTGAGAGATGGCAAGTGGCTCGCTATCACCGTCGAGAGACCGCGGCTGACAGTTGAGATAGATGTATCTCATTCACACCGACCAGCGCCCCAGCCAGTGGTCTCAGCATCCGATTTGGATACGAACAAGTCAGATGCTGGCGCGGTGATAAGGCGACAGCGGGATCGGCAGCTAGGTAGCGAAGAGACCCCTCCACGAAATAAAGATTTAAACTGATATACAGAAGTTATATAAATACTAGCATTAAGTTTATGCATATTGGCGGACGAACAGGTGGAAATGCACTACGTCTTAGCTTGTACGTTGCGCGTTGACGCCGGCGCCCGCCTTGACTAGCAGCTCGACGACCTTTTCATGGTCTTGAGCTGATGCGGCCTGCAGTGCATTGCCGTAGCATCCACCTTGCGCGTTGACATCAGCGCCCGCCTTGACTAGCAGCTCGACGATCTTCTCGTGGCCTTGAGCCGATGCGGCCTGCAGTGCATTGCCGTAGTATCCACCCTGCGCGTTGACGTCAGCGCCCGCCTTGACCAGCAGCTCGACGATCTCCTCGTGGCCTTGAGCTGATGCGGCCTGCAGTGCATTGCCATAGTATCCACCTTGCGCGTTGACGTCGGCGCCCGCCTTGACCAGTAGCTCGACGATCTTCTCGTGGCCTTGAGCTGATGCAGCCTGCAGCGCATTGCCGTAGTATCCACCTTGCGCGTTGACGTCGGCGCCCACCTTAACCAGCAGCTCGACGATCTTCTCGTGGCCTCCAGCCGATGCGGCCTGCAGTGCATTGCTATAGTCTCCACCTTGCGCGTTGACATCGGCGCCCGCCTTGACTATCAGCTTGACAATCTTCTTGTAGCCTTCAGCCGATGCGGCCTGCAGTGCATTGCTGTAGTCTCCACCTTGCGCGTTAACGTTGGCGCCCGCCTTGACCAGCAGCTCGACGATCTTCTCGTGGCCTTGAGCCGATGCGGCATATAGCGCATTGCCGCAGTATCCACCTTGCGCGTTGACGTCGGCGCCCGCCTTGACTAGCAGCTCGACGATCTCGATCTTCTCGTGGCCTTGAGCCGATGCGGCATATAGCGCATTGTCGTAGGGTCCACCTTGCGCGTTGACGTCGGCGCCCGCCTTGACCAGTAGCTCGACGATCTTCTTGTGGCCTTGAGCTAATGCAGCCTGCAGCGCATTGCCGTAGTATCCACCTTGCGCGTTGACGTCGGCGCCCGCCTTGACCAGCAGCTCGACGATCTTCTCGTGGCCTTGAGCCGATGCGGCATATAGCGCATTGCCGCGGTATCCACCTTGCGCGTTGACGTCGGCGCCCGCCTTGACCAGCAGCTCGACGATCTCGATCTTCTCGTGGCCTTGAGCCGATGCGGCCTGCAGTGCATTGCCGTAGTATCCACCTTGCGCGTTGACGTCGGCGCCTTGACTTAGCAGATACTCTACTGCGTTTACCAAACCCCCAAACGACGCGTAATATAATGCTGAAGCTGGCTCTCCTTCTAGTGTATCGTCCCATAGCCGATCTGGCCGGCAGAGGCTATAGCAGTTCCTATAGGAATTTTTGTGGTAGCAGAATAGCTTCTCGATAAAATCTTGTAGTCTTCTGTCCTTGCTTTCAGCTACTGCAGCGTGGTCTATCCAGCACCTTGCCGAATACTGCGCCAGCGGAAATGTCTTTCTGATCTTTTCTATTGGGATGTTCTGGTTCAGATGTAATAAATATGCAAGGCAAACTTTTGCAATTGATGCTTTCGCAGCGACCTCTTGAAAGTCTTGTGCGATGTCTTCTTGAAGCCGGTTTGACGTCAGATATTCCTTGACCGAGAAATGCGCCAACCGGAGCTCCATGAGCTTGTCGCCATTATCGTGTGAATGGTCCGTTGCGGACACTACGACTACCAAACTTGAACAGTAACGCGAGATCTCGCGAGGATCGGGCATTCTATAATTTGGATCAAAGTATTGATCCCCTTCGGTATCTACTGCTATTGCGTCGATCGCCTCCTCAATCCCCAACGGCCCCTCGGAGCACATTAAGAACTGAAGAATTCTTGTAGCACTCTGTTTGTGTTCGAAAGGGATGTTACGCAAGATCCTGGCATACGTTTCGTCCAACGTCTTTGGGAGTGATGCGAGAGCGGTTTTAAGAGCGCGATAATCTAGGCAATTTTCTAGCGCATCAAGCTGGCATGCAGCCCATCGAAACCTATCAACGCTTAGAATCTCCTATATATAATGGATTAATAATAGATTAACCTTACATTCCACCTGCTTTCTCCATAAGTTGGGTCTCAATCTCTTGTTGGACGTCTGGTCGGTCTTGCCACCTCTTGAGAGGATCATCTCCTCTGATCCTGGTCCGAACGTACGCACGGATGTCATCAGTAATGGCGCTGCTCTCAATGGGCACCATATCGTCATTACGAGCAAACTCCATCATTCCGGATTCGATGTCCTGTTCTAGTCGGCTTGTCATAAGGAGGTGGACGTTCCTTTGCTCCGAGCCGAGGACTTCTCTAATCCACGAGAGCAAACCTTCTGTCGGCGGCCCTTTCCTTGTACGGCATTCATCAAGGGCATCCAAAACAATCCAGACTTCCTTGACTTGTTCTATTTGGTGAAAGAGGACCTCGCAAAGTGATTCGCTAGGTGGTTGTTTACGCCCGTCCTGGCAAGACGAAAAGAGAGAGTCTAGTTGTTGTGTGGCCTGTTCATGCTTATAGTGGAGCTGACTAACAAGGGAGCGGACCATGCTCTCCAGAGACTGTTTGTGTGTGTCGCTGAAGTCGAAGTAGAAGTAGAGGAGAGACTGACGCGGAACGGTTCTCTCAAGGCGTTCAATAATAGTGGAGCTCAGAATCGTCTTGCCGCATCCAGGAATGCCATGAAGCCACAAAAAGGAGTTTCGCTGTATCTTCCATCTTGTGAACCTATCACTTTGTAAGAACCAAAGTCCCGTACCTTCCTCGCGTTGTTTCAGGGCTGTGTTATAATTCGCTGATGCGTCTGGTGGATGCAGCCATTTAATGATTTCGCGTTGATGATTATTAAGACTCAGTTGATCAACACTATTTCTTATCTCATTTGTGCTGTTAAGAACTGCCGGTATTATTAGCGACTTGCTATCAACCCGGGTCGAAAATGGCTAACCCTGGCCCAGTATGTCCTTCACTGGGCATTCTCTCTCAACCTCATTTGGCTGTACATATTCTAAAAGTTCCTTTGCACACGCTGCAGCTACAGCTGCAGCGTGTTCCTGCCAATCCTTGTTCTTTTGCGAGTTGGCATAATCACAGATACCTCGGATAACAATGCACGGAAAGTCGTTCATCAGCCCTGCCGCCTCCATTTCGATGCACAACACATTTCCGCCAAGACTCTTGTTAAGATTGTCACGAGCCTTAGCGTCCTTGATAACTTGGTTACCGGATGCGATTAGGCCATAATGAACTCGCATGGTTCTTGGCCTACTCTGTTCTTCACGGATCGCCCTGCTCATGGTGTTGCTCGTCACTTGATCCGCCTTGTGGTCCGTAGGAGCAAACGCCCACCAGCCGAAAAGATAACCGAGCAGTGCTAGGATCTTCCCCCAGAGCATTAGGAATATGACTTGCCAGCCGCTCCGACTACGATAAGAATTGTCTGGTACGAACAAAGGGTCCTTGAGGGAATCAGTCCGGATATATTTAGATACTAGTCTTGGCCAGTTCATTTTCAGGTCGTCCAAATATTGAGGGATCCTAGATCCATTCATCTCGTGGGCAGTCTCCAATTTCGCTAGTGCTGTTAGTAGTGCGCTTGGTGGATTATTTAGAGCACCGGTTCTTTCGAAGCCACCTTCTTCCGCCTTGCCACGATCCCACTGGACCACCCCTGGATGCTGAGCAACTGGCGTACTGACCACAACATCGCCGAGTCTAACATTAGGTGGAATACCGCCGCCAATGCCAACCATAAGGCCGAATTTAATCGACGGAAAAGTACCTGCCATCCGGGTCGCGGCAGTCGCTGCGGGATTATTGCCGTACATGCCTTTCGGCAGACAGGTTATGACGACCTTATGCTTGCCAACCGATCCCAGGGTATATGTGTTGTGGTCGTTTGGTGGCTTGGGGAGATCTGGATGTATTTGGTCTAGCATGGCCGTCGCCGCGGTCTGCTCCTTGGGCAGCGCGCAAATCCATCCCACAGTGTAGTCATTATGAGTGAACTCAGTCGAATGAGATAACCCGTCCGCCTCCCTCGTCTCGGCCTCGCTAGAGACAGGTTCTTCCTTCCCAATTTCGCCGTTTCTCTTCGACATCCTCGAATCATTTAGTGTGGAGGTTCTGGTTGGAAAGTGAGGGTGTCTCAGACGAGAGGGACTGGTAGCGCTTCCACGATAGATCGCCCTCCGCGAAGAGGTTTGTCGAGAAAACGAAACGACGATATATCGAACCAAAGGCAACAGTCTCGATACGTAAGGTCCGACATTCGCTCAAAGGAGGATGCCCGACAGCGTGAGGAGAATGCAGGCGACGTTACCCTTGTTGGCATACGTCTGGTAGGAACATCTAATCAGCGACGGGGAGGAGAAAAGAGGATGCAATGAGGGCGGAAAGTTGGGTCAGATTTGATCTTTCGGGGCTGAATCTGGTGGGGTAACTGATTGCAGCGTCAGCCAACATTTGCCACGTCAACTTGCATGCGTGGATTTGATTGGCACAGAATATCCAACAGAAGGTAAGGAGAGATGGCGGTGATTGTTAAATAACGATAAATTTATTTTTTTACAGTAACGACATGACCTACCGAAAACATTCGCCCCTTTCGCCGAACGCTAGCAGGGGTGCTGCGGGCCGCAGGACAAGCTCAAATCAGCTGTGATGAAACGTAATATAGGACTTACTAACAAAATTACATTACGATAATTCTTGTAGGTCTACTGTAGCGCTTCAAGTAAGCCTATATCAAATTTGAAGCTCGATTTAAGTCTATATACATAAAATTTTAGAGGTTTTTTTTAACTTTTTGATATTCCTTAGCGCTTACTAACGCCGCGCTAGTTAGCTACTAGTAGTAGTACGATAGTAATAAGCTACTAGCTCTAGTAGTAGAGGTCTACTTAAAGATATAATTTATATAAAAAACTTATATAAATTATATCTTTAGGTAAACCTATAATATATTCTACTACTAAGCTTACTAAACTACTAAGCTTACTACTTTTTCTTAGTATTATAAATACTATAACTTTAGAGGCTAATAGTAGATACTACTTAGTACTTCCTACTACTATAATACTACTATCTAATTCAGAAGTCTCTTCTTTATCTTCCTAGCACGTTCGCGTATTGTACCTAGTCTTCCTGCAGTTCCTATAGTACCGTTAACCTAGCTAAGCCCTTTTCTAATTACTCTTACTATAAGCCTTCTTACCCTTCTATATAGCTATTAACGCCTCTCTAGCTACCTATATTAATACCTCTCTATACTCTATAGTCTTACTATACTAAATTTACTTTTATTTATATAACTTTTACTTAGTTATTACTTCTAATTACTCTTTAAGCTCTTTTATATAGGTATCTTAAAGAATACTTTTATATAGTATTAATTTAGCGCCCTTAATAAGCTAGTAAAAGAAGCTCTATATAGTAGTAGGTAAGTAATAAAGAGAATTACTTAAGAGCTTTAACTAAGACCTAAACTTATACAAATTGCTTAGAGTCTTTAACTACTATAGCGTCTCTAATAGTAGGGGTCCTAGTAAGGTATAAATATAGATATTAAGGCAATCTAGTATATCCTACGTATTTAAAGAAATAAGTCCTAAAGCCTTAAAAGCTTTCTTATAGTTTTACTTAGTAAATATATTAAAAAATATATTTCTAAAAGCTAGAAAGAAGCCTTCTTTATTAATATAGAAGATATATTTCTATACTAAGTCTTATATATACTTAGAGTACTTATACTTTAGTAGTAAGAAGTATACTATATTAAGTAGCTAGAAGATATATAATAAATAGGCTAGTATACAAAAGGTTAAGATCTTGTTTTTAAAGTAGTAGTTTTTAAAATCTTAGTTAAAGTAGCTCTTATAGCTATCTAAGATAAGTAGCTAGTATACTTCTACCTAATATAACTTTGTATATATATTAAAGTACTTTAACTACTCTAGGCTAAGTATATTAGTTGTCTAGCTATTCTCTAAGACTAAGAGCTTCTAATTAGATAGTATACTTACTTCTTTATACTAGGTAGAGATATAGACGCATCCTTTATAGATAATAAATAGTAGGATTACGTACTCTACTATATAGATACTCTAGATTACTATAGTCTACTTATAATTACTACTCTAAGTAAGTATAGGCCTTATATACTTCTCTAAGCCTATAATAACCTTTATTAACTTAATTATACCTATCTAGAAGCTAGTCTTATTAAAGTTGTAAATATCTTTATCTACTACTCTATACTAGGCCTTAGTCTTCTCTATAAGCTTAAACTACGCGCTAACTACTTTAAGATCCTCTTAAAGTATTCTCTAGTAATTTTTTACTTAGTTAAATACTATCTTTAGCTTCTCTAAACGCGCTATAAAGCGTATAGGCTAGTTCTTACCTATAGGTATCTTACTCTATATAGTAAGTAGTTTATTAGCTATATTAGCTACTTTATAGAGCTAGGGCGTAAATCCTTATTAGTTAAGGTTAAGAATATATTAGATAATTAACTACTCTTTAGTTATAGTAAGTTTCTAGTAGTTTAGCTATATAGTAAGTTAAAAGGTAATTCCTTTTAGTTAGTTAGAGATCTACTAATAATTAATATTGTAGGCTTTAGTAGCGCGTTATTAGCTTTAAAATTAGCTAGATACTAAAGCTTAAAGAGTAAGCTTAAGCTTACCTTCTTACTTAAGAATATTTTTCTTAGGTTATTAAGATATAGTAGTATAGAGATAGTATTTATAATACTAAGAAAAAGTAGTAAGCTTAGTAGTTTAGTAAGCTTAGTAGTAGAATATATTACTTATTTAATTTAATAGTAATATAAAACCTAATTAAATTAATAAAGTTATTTAGTAATTAAAAATTAATTAATTACTATTCTCTACTTCTTTTCTTATATACCTAAATATCTTTAAAATTTTTAGCTCTATAGCTTTTCTAAGAGCTAAGCCTTTATTATAGTAAGTTTTTATAAGAGTTATTTTTTTATAAAAGATATACTAGCTTTTAAGTTAGTAAGTACTTAATAGAATCTAGGTATACCTAGAATCTACTAATTAGCTTACTTAGCTCTTAGTACTATACTAATATTATACTTAGTATTATACTCTTTAATACTTTATTTATTATAGTTTTAATTAAGTTTTTATAAAAGCTTAATATAGTTTATAAGTAAGCTATATACTCTACTAACTTTACTTCCTACTACTTTAAATTTACTAAGATTTAATAGCTAAAATAATTAAGAAAATATCTACTTCTTTATAAAGCTATTATAATATTACTAGTTAAAGTATTATTATTTAAAAGTACTAATTATTTAACTTTAAATTAATACTTTAATATTAGATTAATTAAGCTATAGCCTTTTACTTATATCTTTATATTACTAGCCTATTATAAGGGGTCTAGGGCAAGAGCTAGAAGAGTAGGCTTAGCGCTATTAACTAGTTCTACTAGGCCGAGTAACTAGTATTACTAGCTCTATTAGCTAGTATATTCTTTAGCTTAACTTAGTTTATTCTTAAGCAAGTTCAAAGAACTTTAAATAGTAATAACTAGTATATATATTATATACTACTACAAATAGCTTAACTAGCTATTAGCTCTTTTTTAAGAATTAGTTTAGTAGTATACTCTACCCTTATACCTATATATAGTTATTTTAAGTAGGTTAGTAAAAGTTATAGATATAACTTAAGTTATACTAGAGTCTAGTATAAATAAGTTATAAAGTAAGTATTTAGTATAGTTATTAGATAAGATATATAATTTAGTATTCTAGAAAAGTATAATCTTCTTAGCCTCTTTAGCTATAGATAAAAATACTATAATCTAGATAATTATATATAAAGTAACTATTCTATATATATTATAGTATTATAGGATATACGTAGAAGTAAAGAGTAGGTAGTAACTTATAGTTAGTATATTAAGTTAAATATTTGCGTAGAGTAGCTATATAATAAGTTAGTATTAGTACTTACTTCCTCTATCTAGTTATACTTATAACTACCTATAGAGCTACTATACTAACCTAATACTCTCTAATTATATTTAGTCCTACTATACTATAATATATATTGTAGTATTATAGGATATACGTAGAAGTAAGAAGTAGGTAGTAACTTGTAGTTAGTAAGTTAAGTTAAATATTTACGTAGAGTAGCTATATAATAAGTTAGTATTAGTTTCTCTCTTCTATCTAATCCTACTTATAGCTACCTATAGAGCTACTATACTAACCTAATATACCCTAATTATATATAGTTCTACTATACTATATCTTCTTCTTTAACTTTTTAAGCTTAGTCTCCTTAAGCTCCTAAGAACTAGTTACCTCTTTTACTAATAGTAGCCTATATCCTAAGCTCTTATTATTAAGGCTTACTACTTCTAACTTATCTTAGTTATACTAGAAACAAGATTAGCTCTTAAGCTACTCTTACTACTACCTATTACTAGGCTAGTAAATAGGTAGGGGTTAGGTTAGAGTTAGGTAGGCTTACGTTAGACCCTAACTCCTACCTAACCCTAACCTAGCGCTCCTACTACTCCTACTACTACCTAGAGTCTATACAACCTAACTCTAACCCCTACCTATTCTTAGCGCTAAGAATAGGTAGGAGTTAGGGTTAGGTTATATAGACTAAGTTACCTTAGGTTTAAGTAACTAGAAATTTATTATTTTATATATTAAGTTAAATATTTACTAATAGTATTATATATTTATTATAGCTAGTTATTACAATATAGAATTAGTCCTATTACTAGTAGACTTTTATAGCTACTTTAGTACTATAGCCCTATTATATATCTTTTTAATTAGTTATATACCTAAGTTTATAATAGTAGTACTTTACTAGCTCTAAATCCTTAACCTAGATTATAACCTTCTTTATATAAATAGTATTTAGATTGTAATCTATTATAGTTAGTTACTATTATTAATATATATAATAAGTATATACCTTTAAGATATCTAACTATAAATACTTTAGTAGCTTCTTAAAGAGCTCTAATTGTAGATACCTAATAGTATATAGAGTAGTAGGTAATAGCTATTATAAGCTTATAAATAAGGTATAAAAAGAGAAGCTTATAAATTAGTAGCTTAATACTCTTCTAATATTACTTAATTTCTCTAAGAGTAATAGCTATATATTATTAGTTTTAAACTATAATTAATAACTATAATAATATACTACCTAGCTTAAAGTAGTACTTAGGCTTTAGTATAATACTTACAAGATTCTTCTAAGTAGCTTTTATTAATAATCTCTTTTTAGGTACTTTTCTACTAACTAAAGATTAGGCTATTTACTTAGTTTAGGCTATTATAAGTAAATTAGATTAAAATATAATAGAAGTAGGTGTAGTAGAGTAGAGTAGTTAAGTATAAAGGTTAAAGAAGTAAAGTTTTAAAAATATTATATAGGTAGTAAACTAGGGTCTACTAGCGCGTTTACTAGTAAAAACCCTTACTCCTTCCTAAAAAACTATACTATCTATTATAAATAACTATAATAATTAACCTACTAAAAGAGAAAAATACGCACTTTTTATTAATACTAATATTAAGTTGTATATTAAAATATTTAAGTATATACATTAAGTATTATATTTCTTATAGATACGCTAGTACTATACTAAGCCTTACTAGTTAATTTTTACCTTTACTTTACTTAATTTACCTATTATACTTATTTACTTTATCTATTATACTTATTTACTCTACCTATTATATACTAGTAAACAAACTCTCTACAATCTTATTTTTAGCTTAACTAATTATAATCTTAGTAACTACTATATATATTATTATATACCTTTATTATAGTTCCTACGTAATAGATCTTATACTAATTAAATAAGAGCTGTCTAAGAGTATAGAATCCTAAGTCTTACTACTAAATATTAAGATCCTAGTTAGGTTTAAGCGTATATAATAGGAAGAGCTTATAGAGGTATTTATTCAAGTTTTTTAATATAGTATATACTAATTTTATTAGGGTTTTATAACTAAAGATAATAAAATTTATATTATCCTTCTATAATATAGTTAGAGTAGTTCTTAGAAAGGTTACCCTACTAATTTAAAGGTTCCTTTTAAGGGCAAGCTTAGTAATAGTACTTATACTATCTAGTAGTAATATCTAGCTACTCTACGTAATATAGAAGAAGAGGTACTTAATAGTACTAATTTATTAGATTACGCTATAAAATATTAGCTAAAATTAAAGCTTATAAAGACTAAGCTATATATATCTATACTAGATAATAAGAAGAAGATACTTCTTATAGTAGAGTTAGAGAAGCTTATAGAGAAGTACTATAATAATAAGAGGAGTAGTATATTATTATAGTTATTTATAATAGACTATTACTTATAAGTAATAGCTAAATAGTTAGCTAATTAACTTAAGTAAGTCTATAAGAAATTATTAGATTTAAGGAGTCTAATATAGAAGTTACAAAAAAGGCTTTTTAGTAATAGCTAGGTAGATTAATTAATTAAAGAGGTTTAAGTAAGTATATAATAAATATATATAATAAATAGTTAATTAATTAATTATAGTAATTAATTACTCTAATTAACTAATTAATTATTCTATCCTTCTAACCTCTATAACCTAGCTACTCTATATACTTGAATCTACCTAGTTTACTAAGGTTACCTAGTATAGCTAGTAG
>JALNQK010000234.1:0-33511 GCA_028458525.1 Ophiosphaerella herpotricha
TCTCGGCATACTCAAGATGAGCTTGCGTATGAGCGTACCTGGTATACGCCGCCAGCACTCCTTCAACGCGCTGCAGAAGCCCTCCTACTCCTCTTCAACTTGTGAGGAGTTGTTGTATTGTAGGTAGTGCATATGCATCATCTTTTTAAGATGCCACTAGAGGTGCTCGATTAGGTTAAGGTTAGGTAAGTAAGGTAGCCAGGTTATAGGTATAATGTAGTATTAAGCTATCTATCTTATTGTTGCGCGCGAGGTGTGTATGCGCGCGTTATCCTGTATAAAAAGCTGAGACTGCTGCTAGTTAGGTAGTAGGCCTCTACAAAGAGCTTTAATGTAACTTTTGCTTAAGTAGCTACGTCGTCGTGCACGCTTATCTCTCTCTATAATAACAAGTAGACTATAGCGTAGTCTGCCTCGTTTATCTAGCTATATACATGCCTATACTATCTAGGCAGGGCGCCTATAGACGTTAACCTTAGTTATTATCTCTAGCTTCTATTTCTCCTACGAGAACTGAAAGCACTACTTACAGTTGTAGCTAGAGCCCTTCTAAAGAGAGCACTTATCTAAGAATTTAAGTATACGCAAGTACTACTAAAAGCAGCGATACTGTTAACAGAACTGCTAGCGTTTCTAAGTATAAATAGGCTTAAGTTTTAGTCGCTTTTTGTATAGATTTTTAGTAAGGCCACGTCTTTTAATAAAGCGGTATAATGTCTTGTAGCTAGGTAGCTTTAAAGGAGTCCTATCTACTGCTACAACTACGGTAGCTTTAGCGAGCTCTAAGTACTTAATCTTTGGCTAGGCACAAGCCTTACGATAGATGATCTTCTTCTAGTATAGTAATAGTATAGGTAGACGGCTGCTACGAGGTTTATCTTTGACGTTGCCTGTTTTGCGGTATTTTTTCATGATCCGGCTGATAGCTGATGGTGTACAGTCAAACTGGCGCGCAACTTCAGAGTGCCCTGCACCAGCTAACACCATCCCAATAATCCTGTTGCGCTCGTCTAGGCTTAAATTTGGCTTTCTGCGAACATTTCCATCTATCTCTCGTCCAAATCGACGCGGTGTAGCCATAGTTGTAGTGGGTTGAAGTGGTGGCGCAGTTTGGAGGTGCACGGTGAGTCAAGCTTGGCGTGCTAAACTTTTGTCCTAGTACAGTATTTATTATGTGTTGCAGCTACTCTTAGTCATTGCGTAGATGCCCTGCGTGGGGACATCGACTTCGTTCTTACTTAGGCTCAACACCATCACCTTTATCTTTATAATACTAAATCTTTCAATGACTATGCCTTTGAACTCTCCAATGATTATCGATTGATAGTATCTCCGGCTTGCGCTAGGTTCTAGACCCATCAAGAATTGTGGTGTTCTTTTTTTTTTAGTGATGACGCGATTCTAGTGGGTTGGCCAGAAGCTAGGGTTGCCGGAAGCTAGATAGGCCGGCTTATGTACTACGATGCGGCGTTGCGGCGCGTCGAAGCCTTGTTCTCCGTAGCTTCACCTTCTCACTTGTTGTTCTCCACTCCTACACACGATGCCCACTTCTGTACATTCTACAGAAGTCAACCCCACCGATTTGGGCGGCGACTACGACTATAACGCCCTGCCGTGCACACAGTCGTTCAGAGTCGCAGAGCTACTCCCAGGACACCATGGTAGTGATATTATCTGCAAGCTCCACACTGCCGAATGGGAGTCAACACCGGAATACGAAGCTATCTCCTACGCGTGGGGCGACTCGAAATTGACAGCTCCCGTGTTCTGCGAAGGAAAGACTATTGAAATCACTAAAAGCCTTCATGCAGCTTTGTCTCACTTCAGATATGAAGACAGATCGCGATTCATATGGGCCGATGCATTATGGTAATCGTAGTCATTGAGTTAATTGCTTTCAAGAGGAGATTCTCCGCTTCGGCCACTGAATCTAATATCTGCACAGCATCAACCAAAGAGACACACCAGAGCGCGGCCTGCAAGTCATGCAAATGAAACGGATTTACGAGAACGCCCAGAGCGTCCAAGTCTGGCTCGGACATGATACCGACGACCATCAAGCCGCAACCGCTGTCAAATCAATCCAAATAGTATCCGACTTCCTATGCGACAAACTAGGTATCTCGATCGACGGGCACA
The DNA here is from genome assembly GCA_028458525.1 of Ophiosphaerella herpotricha. Taxonomy (NCBI): domain Eukaryota; kingdom Fungi; phylum Ascomycota; class Dothideomycetes; order Pleosporales; family Phaeosphaeriaceae; genus Ophiosphaerella; species Ophiosphaerella herpotricha. The sequence goes on from JALNQK010000234.1 coordinate 2,140, forward strand.
CAGTCGGTGACGATACCTACCAAGAATTTCTCCTCAAGAGACGGGCCGAACTCCCTCTACCCAATGAGACCGACTTCAGCACGGATATCATGTGGAAGTCGCTCGTCTGGTTCTACTCGCATTCCTACTTCACACGTGTATGGGTGATCCAAGAGATCAGTGCCAATATGAATCGAGAGGTCAATGTCGGGTACGCCAAGACCGAGTGGAATAGAGTCGATCTCGTAGCGAGCTATATCATCATGGAGCCAGCATTCTCCAACGAGTACGGCTTCTCAGGCGCGTGTTGCTGGTGGGTGGCGTCGATTGCCGAACTAGTTATACAGCCCACTCGATGGCTCAATATTCTCTATCTTGCATCCAATTACGGATGTTTGGATGCGAGAGATGTTATTTACGGGCTGCGAGGTTCAATGGAGCTGCCCAAGGACGGAACCTTGTTGAATCCGGATTACAGCAAGTCGACACTTGAGGTGTATCGCGACGCGGTTGAGGCAGCGCTCGTCAACCTCAAGAAAGCTGATGTACTGTTATATGTGACGGGTAATGAAACCCCCTCTTGGATTCCGCGCTGGGATATTCCTATGCTCTTCCGTAATCCGTCCCGCTTTGGCAAGCCCATGCCGTGGAAACCAGCCGGTGATACAGAGCCAATGTGGAGCATCGACAAAAGCGCGAATGTGCTGTCGCTGTCAGGATTCACCGTGGACGTTATCAAGCACGCTGAGCCCTACAATCAACTAGGCTTCGCCAATAGCGCCATCGACTCCGAAGAAGGAAAAGCCAAGCTCAAAAATATCTGGACACAGATCCTGCACACCTTCGGGGCCAGCCTCGAAAACGTCCTGCCACTTGCAAAGCCTTTCCTCACGGCCGTTGCAGTGTCCCTTTCATTCGGCCTGAACCACAAGATCAATTCTTTCGAGAAACTTGAGCTGCTGCACAACTTCGTCGCCTATCTGGCCATTATCTTAGCAGATGACCAAGCAACGCTGACCACGTACATTTCTAGCGATTTATTAGAGGAGTCGAAGTGCGCTGACGGACACGCTTTTGGTAAACCGGTCTGGAACTTCCAGTACCCTGAGTCTAGCATTTTTGTCACGAAGAGCAGATTTGTTGGATGCGCTATTGCAACAACTCAACTAGGTGATGAGGTCTTTGTTTCGTTGGGTAGCACATATCCGATGATATTGAGGCCGAAGAATACAGGTGAATCGAAGAAATACGTGATTCGTGGGTTTGCTTATGTCGATGGCGTGATGGATGGAAAGCGTGCAGGATCCAATAGCATGACCTTTCAGATACAGTGAAGGGAAACTAGGCGCATTCATCATCAGCTATGTCAGCGCAACTCTCTGTAGTTACCCCCGCGCTCGTGCGTTTGATATATTGATATAGGTGCAAATAAAGGATAGATATGAGGAAGAAATAAAGCGAAGGGTTTGGTAGACGATAAGCCTTACCTCAATATGTTGTTCTATGGGTGGTCCGAAGCCTTCATTGAGAATGCACTCGAAAACCCAGATGCCGGTATCATGCTCTCAGGATCCGGCGCAATCTGCGAGTACGTAACGACCAAATACGCCAGAAAAGGCGGCGGCAAGAAGTTTTCTAACAAGAGATATTTCGATTATATCTGCTGGTTTCATTACGCAAACACAGGGATGCAGCCGGCGCTGCTCGACGCCATGTTCCTCGTGTATTCGCTTACTACTCAGCGCTTGTCTGTGAGGTACGAGAAGTATCCAGATATCCGTGGGGCATTTGGGAGATGTAGGAAATAAGGAAACATATAAGAGGGCGGTGGGGAAGGGGATCCGGAGTGAGGCGCCGAAGACGTTTATTGCGGTAGGTGGCTTGGGGGGCGATTTTTGGGAGAATTAAATATCGAAGGAGGTGAATGGAGTAGAGACCTTTTCGGATGTTTTCGTGATGATAATGTTGGGCATGGGATGACTTCTGCACCGAGGCAGTTCTTAAGTATTTATCGTGTGACTGTACCCATGGCATGCACCGTTATTTCGGCAAGTCTAACCGAGCGCTTCCCCGCACCTTATAGCTCCACAACACCCGGTCCGATATGCTTCACCACACAAACCTAATGCTACATCATTACACCAATCCTAATCTTATTCTCACTCTACATTATCACTATCACCGCGTTAGAGAGAGACAATGTCCGTCCCCCAACGCTTCAAACTAGTCTTCTACGTCCCTCACACTGCCCTTAATGCCTGCAAGACCGCTGTCTTTGCCGCCGGCGCAGGTAAATATCCCGGTCCGGGTGGGTATACAGAATGTGCGTTTGTGAGTAAGGGCACGGGGCAGTTTAGGCCTGGGGACTCTGCGAATCCGCATGTACGTGTGTTCCATCCTTCATTGTTCGTTTGGTGGGGTTATGGAGTAAGACGAAGGCGTGCTAACGAAGTGATAGATTGGGAACGTTGGCGAGTTGGAATATGTAGAGGAAATGAAGGTGGAGACGATCTGTGTTGGGAGAGATGTTGCTGCCAAGGCTGTTGCGGCATTGAGAACGTCAGTCTTTTTCTATCAGTGGGCTGATCGAGAGGTGGAAAGGGAAAGCTAACCGGTGCAGGGCTCATCCGTATGAAGAGGCACCATATGAGGTGTACAAGATGGAGGATTTGTGAACGCTGCCACGATAGTGTGACTATTATCCAAATTTAATATGTATTCACGAGAAATAATGTAACTTTAGTTTGCAAGAGAGCCGCGCATCTCAACAACTTTCCTTTCCACCAGCACCGAACGCGACATCACGACGACCTGGGGAGATCTCTCAAAACCAAGGCCTGACACTGCGATTGGACACGTCACACGAGAAGATGCGGAGAACACAGTGTCTATGAGTCAAACGGCCTTCTCGCCGCAAGAGGATGAGCTGCTAGATAGGTACCTCTTCCAACTACGCAGGCTGGTAGAGTCTGACTAAAAACATACACAGATATCGTCTTAGTTCCTATTTCCATTTCCCTTTCTTCACATCGCACAGGAAAATACCAAACTCGAACCAGAACCATTCTCACGCACACAATCAAGCTAGCCGCGACGGGTGGCCATTGAAAATCATCTTCACGAATTCTACAGCATTACCTACGGACCGGATCGCGAGCTCGCTGTTGTAGAGACGTGCCACTTTTCTCTCACTTGCGATTTGTTAAATGGGAATATATTCGCTCATTAGTGCGACTAGGAAGTACACCATATGGAGCTTGTGTATGAGTTCTACTTTCACGAGAAGTAGAAGTCAGTTTAGACCTGTAGGAGAGTATAATTGCATATTCAGAAGCGTCTTCGTTACAACCATAGAGGACTAACAAGCCAGACTGTCACATGCTAAACGGTTATCACGAGTATTATAGTCCATCGCATCATAGTCCGAACGGCATGGAGCCGAACCACTTCGGTAGAGATAGCGGACCTCCACCAACCGTGCCGAGCAACCCCAGCGAACTGGGTAGATTCGAGTATATAGAGTAGTAGGCATACAGAGGAGACAGACAGAACGATCAATCAGTCAGAGCATTCAATCGCTGCAATCAATCAATCACCCGTTTGTCACATACATTTATCACATACGTGCACCAGTCTCATCAATCAATTGATCCATCTAGCCATTACAAAAGGCCTTTTCAATCACCTCCATTTCAACCCCTCAAATCCGACAACAATACAAGCCAAATCCAATCCATTCTATAGTAATAAGCGTTGTATATAAGCGTTGTAAGCTTCTATCCTAGACTACCTATCTAAGAGTAGACTTAGAGGAACTCTAGTACGCTCGCGCTAGCTACCTAGGGCTACGGGTACTACGGGCGCTGGTCAAAGGCGCGGGAAACGTGCGTATCGGGGGAACGCGGCGCGTCGACTGTCAGCATTACTCAATAACTCACGCAAAACAAGTCATCTCAAGGAGGCCAAGAGAGCGGCCCCCGCGCCTATACTAGCGCGTCTCATAGGATCTGTTTGATATGCCGCTCAGAAAGCTAGACGAACTCTAGATAATGCTACTCAAGTGCGATTACAGCAGGAAACTCCATGTTTACCCGCTGCCAGCTAAGTCGCTCGCAGAAATAATGAGAGTATTTGAAAGCTTTGAGAGCTACATATACACACGATACAAACTGCGCATATGCAAAATCGTATAAGATAACGACGTAGCAAAGCTGCCCTAGCGCGGCAATTCCCGCTTTGAGATATGGACGAACGAGCGAGGAATTGAGATTGAGAGAACACCAACGTATACTCACGAGCCCAACGGCGGCCCAGAGAGGGCAGGCCAAGCGGTTATCACCAAATCAACCAAAACGGGAGTGGGCGCGGGCGGGGTGGGCGCGGGCGGGTCGGCGGCGTCACGCTGAGCGCGACGCTCTCGACGAAGACGCCTGCGCTCAGCTTTGGCGGCCTTCTTCTTCTTCTTCTTCTTCTTCTTCCTCTCCTCCTTGGCGGCGCGGGCGGCACGGGCGCGGGCGAGAGCAGAGAGTTGTTTTTTTGGTCTAATAATGTTAGCAAAGCTCAAAAACGGTAAGGATTAGGTGTAGCGTTGCTACAATGGGCAAGCTCGCCTAAATACGTACAGGGCGCGCCATGGTTGTTTTGCAGATGGAGTAAAGCGTCCGAGCCTTGTTTTGGTGGGCAGCCACGAAACACTGCCACAACAAAACAGCAAGTCACCTTGAGCACTACGCACGCTCTCAACTCAGACAAGCAGCAATTGCTGCCCATCTGGGGGGTGTGTTGCAAAGAGTTCAATCTACCACGGCAAGCTATCAACCAATACGAGCTACAGCACTAGCCATCTTCAGATCAGTTAGACCAATGCAGCAGGCCTAGCCCCTACGAGGCAGCTCGTAAGCTATATAGGTAGCTCACCTCTCAACGTAGATACAAATCAATGATCATCTCCCACTCATTCCTGAGCTCAAGCCTCTCCGTCACACTAGGTATAAGATAGGTGCACCTATAGGGCTAAGGTTAACTAGTATAGGATAGCGTAGTTAGGTAGTAGGTAAGCGTTACTAAGGGACAAAGGTAATTAAAGTAAATAACATTACTACTTAAGATTATCGAATATCTTCCTAATAATAAAACGAGCAGCTAGCGCAATAAGCGGCTCTAAGAGAAGCTATCCTATGCCGCCTAGACATTTCTTGCAAAGAATGTCCTTCTTTGCGATTAGAATAGATTCCTGACGAAAATAAACGACGAAAACAAAACTCGCTGAGCGACGAAGTCAACAATACTGGGGAAGGCAAGGGTAGTGGTATGGGAGGACCTTGAGGAGGTGCAAAAAAAGCAGGCGGAGAAAGAGGCAAAGAAGGCTGCCGGGGAGGCCAGGGAAGCTACTGCAGGCAAGAAACGTGGTCGACCGCGAAAGAATGCGATGAGAGATACCCCAGAGCCAAAGGCTAAGGTAGCGCGGATAAGTGAGATAGAGGAAGGCGAAGTGGGTCCTCCGGAGCTAAAGATTATGCAAAGGAATGACGCGCAGGCCAAGGAGGTTGAGCTTATGCCAAAGCCATGGCGGGCCCCAGTGGCGCGGATGTATAAATTAGAAGATGGCGTTAAGTTACGATTCATTGTCCTTCGTCGTGTGTACTGCTTTCGACTAGCGTATAATAGCTACGGAGCTTATATAAAAAGAATCTTATAATTAATCTCCTTGTTTTCTCACTGCCCAAAGGATCTAATTAATTAGGCTGCAGCCTGATCACCTTGACTGTAGCTTTCGCTTGGGTAATACTTCAGCAGCTCTTTTCTTCATCGCAAAGCGGGACTCTTGAGAAAATTGCAGCAGTAACAGATCTTCAACATCGCTATAATGTATGTTTGTCTTCTACCATCTTCTAAAGTATGGTCGCAGGAACTGATAGACAAAGCTGAAACAAGCCTTCCTAGTGTCCAACCTCACCAAAACCTGGGACATATGTCAACCCGAGCAGTACAATTTTGACCGCGGCCATAGGGCCATAGGTGAAACCGTACCTTGCGAGAGTAAAAAGAACGGCGGAGCTTGCAGCGGAATGCAGCCCGCGCGATATTATGGGGCTCGAGATGGGAAATGCCCTGAGTGCAGTTATCCCACGCCCTAGGCGGCGCTGAGAGCCAAAATACCCATGGTAACACTTTCCATTCAACGATCTTTCACGGGCGAAGGGCCACGCTGACCCCAGGCATAGTCCTTGCGGAGACGTGTAGCCAGCGCTGCGGATAAGGACATGACAGATCTACGAATCAGTGCTGTTCTAACATGATGGGGAGCGGTATCTCACAGATCGAGTTCGCCTGCGTCGATGTTGTACCATGTCAAAGGCACTTTAGAAGCCATAGAAGCTTCGGAGACATTACAGTCTGCCAAAACTTGGCATTTCCTTGGTGTATGCTTGTCCTCAAAGCTTCCAGCCCAACGTATATAGTCCTCGGTAGCATCGTACTTTCTACCGAGTAATGTCTGGCAAGCTAGGTGTCCGACTTCGATTGGGTCGTGATGAGACCGACACGTAATGAATATGCGCTGAGCCATTGACGACAGGAGTATAACTGGACGTGCTCACTATGGGCTGGAGAGCGTCGAGTGCTCCGGTGGTTCGTCGTCTTGTCGCAGGTGCTGTTTCGCTGTGCTGGCAAATAGCTGGAAGAGCGATGGCGCGACGCGCTCACGCGACAGCGAATAGCGGACTCGTAGATGAAGTAGGTGCAGGCAGAGGCGCCGAATCCAGAGGCGCAGGCGGGTGGAGGATCGTCGCGCGTGGTTGCGACGTAATTGTATTTCTCTGCACACGAAAAACCCGGTTGCCCACTTGCGGCTTTTCATTACTGATTATGTCATACGTTCAAAGGCGCTTGACATAACACATAACAGGGTTATCTCGTTTAACTTAGGAGGTACTAATCGGCGTAGTAATATTATAGTGTAACGGAGTAGCTTAAGCTCAGGAATAAGTAGGAGATAATTATTAATTGCGAGCCACTTTTGCCAAGCCCCCACCAAAACAACTACTACCCTATAATATTACAATAACAACAACATATACAGCCTTCTAATAAACGTTAGATATAGCTTATTCTTTAAGCTCTTAAACAAGACACAAAACTCTCCTTGCAACGCGCTGCAGCTATCTATAACGTTAATTAAACAATACTAACCTAATAACGCAATAGATAACCGTTATAGATAGATTACTAGCTTAAATTAATAAATCTTACCTAGCTTAAGGAGGACATAGTTACTAAGTATATACTTAAGCTTATTTTGCGTAGATTTACTCCTAGGCTTAGAGACGTAGTGTCACAACTATAGGCCGTAGGCCGTAGTTACAGCGCTAGCGCGAGTGCGCACGCTGAGCTAGAAAGGCCGAGGGCTAAGAGGGTCCTTGGGCAATATATATATACTGTTCTACCCTAGTATTCAACGTAGTTAAATACTCTTCTACCTTTTTAGGTTTGTTCGGCGTAGTAGAGTAGAGCTGCGACGTAACACGTAGCTAATATAGCTAATTCCTTGTACGTAGAGTATAGTTGTAAGGGAGCAATCCCACTTATCTTTAACTTCGACGTATGTTAGTAAGTTTGTAACTTACTAACATTCGATATATCTAGCCTCTTAGTAAGCTACTAGGTATATATACTTAGTACGAACCTAGATAGTTCTTTATCTACTATTCACTCTTTTTCAATCAACTACTTATTGCCTCCTCTAAGCTATTCTTGCGTGAAGTCTACCTTACAATAGTTTAGGTTAAGTTAGTATAAACCAGCCCAGTACGTTTGTTAAGTACTACTCTAAGCTTAAAATAAGGTTTAATTATAAGCACAACTATAAGAGAGCTCTCTATAAGGATCCTAACCTTATATAAGAGTAGTTTAAGCTAGTAGCTAATACTAAAGCTAAGTATAGTATTTTAGATAATAACTTATATAACTTTAATAAGATAGGCTTTATAATAGGCTAGATTATAGTAAATATAGTTGTTATAGCCTTAGAGAGACGTTTACAGCTACTAGCTAAGTACTTTAAATATCTTGCTAAAGGCGCAGTAGTAATAGCGTATAAGCTAGTATTAGTATAAAAGGAAAACGCTAAGCTTTAGGTAGTAAATAAGGCTACAACGCAACGAAAATTGTACAAAAGAAAGTAGGTTTAAGTAGAAGAGACCTTCATAGTTGAGGATAGAGTGCGCTTAACTACTCTTAAGGACTTTAGTGCGCGTAGTGATGGGAAGAAGTTAAAGAAGCGGGTGTACGCTAAAGTAGGTAAACTATCTTAACGACGGTGTACAGTGTGTAAGGGGACTAGGTATAACGCGTGAACGTGTAAGAATGTAGTAGAAGTAGACTCTAAATGATATTGCATCCTGCTTTATACTATATAGAGCCAAAGTGGGCTGTTTTGCGCTATAACGTAGTTGTTTTGGTGGGGGCTTGGCAAAAGTGGCTCGCGAAGCCGTGGAGAACGTTAGGTAAAGCATAAAGTACCTCTTAACAAAACCTAAGCTTAACTTGACAATATATCGCTTAGTCTAGCTTGATACAAGTCTTAAGCTAAAGGGGTGTGTTAGATAAGATGCGTAACTCGGCACTCATCTGAAAAGTGCAATCTTCCTAGCCCTCTCGCACGCGATGGACGCTGGCGCCGTGCCAGCAGCTGAGCGAGCCAATCAGTGGATACTAAGTGCATCTAGACTCAGCTGAGTGACGATAAGCGAGCTCTCACGAAGACTTAATCAAAACTGTGATAAATCACTGTGGTAAACAAAGCGTTCTGGAGCGCAACGCTAAGTGCGATGTTAGCGCGGCACTAACAGCTAAGCGAGCCAATCAGCAGATTCCATGTACACCCGGATTCTGTTGAGTGCGCGCCGACCTGAAAACTAGTGTATCCCTTGCAAAAGGACAACCCTTACAAAGGCTCGCCGTAACAAAGGCTCAGCCCTCAGAGAGGCCGCGGAGCTGAGGATCTCGAGGTGCACGAAGGCAGAGGGCAGAAATAAATCGAGACAATCACTCAACTCAATCAGTTTACTCAATCAATCAATTCTGACGTTCGAATCTTTTATCACGTCTATTTATCACGTTCTTGTGCTACTCTCAGCAAACGTGCACAACCTTCAAAACCCCTTCAAATCTGACACCGGCAAAGGCTCAACCCTTACAAAGGCTCGCCCTGACAAAGGCTCAGCCCTCGTGGAGGCCACAGAGCTGAGAATCTCCAAGATATTTAGAGGAGCACGGGGGCAGAGGCAGAAGGCGCCTCAATCAATTCAATCGGTCTACTCAAACTTATCGCTCAATCAATTCTGACGTTCCAATCTTTTATCACGTCCATTTATCGCGTTCTTGTGCTACTCTCAACAAACTGTCTACAACCTTCAAAACCCCTTCAAATCTCACACCCTTGTTGTTGAGCTGGCTCGTTGATCACGGAATCTAGGTGGACCCGGAATCTACTGATTGGCTCGCTTGGCTCAGGATCGGCGCGATCCTCTGGGCTGCTCAATCTCCGGATTGCGCATCTCGTCTGACAAATATTATCTTGGCTAGTAATTTTGTAATTCTTTCTACGTCTTCGAGGTGTCAGATTTGGAGGGTTTTGGAGGTTGTGCACGGTTTGTTGTGAGTGGCACAAGAGTGTGATAAATGGACGCGATGAGAGATTGGAACGTCAGTATTGAGTTATTGATAGAATTGATTGAACTGATTGAATTCTCTTCCTCCCTCATCTCTGCCTCTTCGCTCCTCTAGATATCTTTGAGATTCTCAGCTTTCTGAAGCCTCTGCGAGGGCGAGCCTTTGCAAGGGATGTACCGGTTCTAGGGTCGGCGCTCACTCGGCTGAGCTTGGATGCACTAGCTCGCTCATTGTCGAGTCTGCTCAGGTGCCGCTGGATTGATGGTCTAGTCTGACACAGGGTCTCAATTCAAGAGTAATTCCGATGGTACAAGTGGTTAAAAAGGGAGGTTTGCGCCGCCAGTTCGATGTTCATCGTTGATTACACACGCCATGCCTCCAACACGCCACGTCAATGGCCAATTCCTCCCCGCGAACAAAGCCCCCCCACCCCACGTCCGCAAAGTAACCTGTCACTACAATGCTGCAAGGTCGATCCCTCGTACCGTATCAGTGGCGAACACGCACGGGAGCGTGGCCTGTAAGGCATGCAGATGCGCCACCCTAGTCGACGATTGCAAGTTAACATCGCAAGCTCTAGAGAACTATCTAACAGCGACAGTGGCGTTACGAGAACAAATTCGCTTAGCCGAAAGCGAGTACATTAGGTATCGTGTCATGGCGGATGAAGTGAGCCGTAAGGTGACGGAAGCTTGGGCACAGCTGAATAAGCTGCGCGAGCAGAGAGAACGTCATGTGGCATTGGGCGTCGAGCGACAAAGGCGGGATCGGGAACGATCGGGGAGGGACGAACGCCGCGTAGGGTTGCTTCGTTTGGCGCAAGTCCCCGCGTCCGAACAAGGCAAACTCTGCGGAGCTAGGTCACGTGTTTCCGTCGCGCGTGACGCTGCCAGCCGTGACGCCGCCAGCCACGAAGCCGCCAGCCGTGACGCCGCCAGCCATAGCGCCGCCAGCCTTGACGTTGCCAGCCGTGACGTTGCTAGTCGAGCCGGCACATGAGATTCAGATGGCAATCGAGACGGCGATCGATTGGGTGCACGTGCGCGTGCGCCACTAGCTAAGCGAGCCAATCAGTAGATTCCTGGTGCACCCGGAATCCGCGGCGATGCATCAACTCAGGGGAACTCAACAAAAACGCAAAAAAAAAGACCAAACTCAAGACAATCAATCAATTCAATCAAGTTTATCACATCAGTTTCGTGCACATCAAATCCGACATCAAATCCGACGGTTTCACGCTAAGACCTTCAAGTCCAGCGTGCGTAGGAACACAGAATCTAAATTTCAAGAGCGCCGCCTAAGACCGACGAATAACGAGGTGGTATAAAATATTTGCAATTATACCAATCTTAGACCTTTAATATAGTCCGTTGGGGTTCGGGAACTTCTTTTTTTCCGCGAAACTACTCTTGATTTCCATTTTTTTACCCCCCGAACATACTGTGCGATAAGTATCTCCCTTTACGAACCCGAGATGGTCGCGTTCTACGGCCGATTAAAACCGACATGTACTAGGTGGAAACAACTTTATCGATAAGCCCCGGCGCAGCCCGACGCGTATTAGTAGCACCTGGCTCCCCGGAAACAGGTGTCCTAGGACTAGTGAGTTGTCCTGGGACCAATGGGTATCCTGGGACAGATGAGTGCTTCAGGGCAAAGTGGGATAAAGCTTGATCAAGCTAGCGGGCTAAGTTATATAGAACTGTCGGATAAGAAACAGCGCCGCGACGTAAAGATTAATGTTCGGGAGATCGGCACAGTTACTGCGTACAAAGGAGCTTGTTTTTTTTGAGTTATCGGGCCGGGCCAATCCACCAAAATGCGCGCGCGCACCCCAACTCTATGGGATGCCCCATACAAAACAGGTCTATAACAACACAACGCGGGGGTTTGGGGAGCTGATTATGATGAAGCTTTTCATATATACGTATATATATATATTGGCAACGTTTCTGGTGTTGTAGCTATCCATGAAAGTTGTTCTTGCCGCCATGTTTGATAATACGTCTCACTACTTCAGGTACGCCCATTACCCACTCGTCGACGACCTCTATCGGTATACTATCCCATTTCTTAACCCACTGCTGCTCACACCGTTTTTCCGTACAACTTGGAGTGAAATCGCGAGTCACATGATGTCGGATCCATGGCCATGCATGCTCAGACGCATTGATCGCAGGAGAGTGGCCTAGCTACCACAACCATTCAATCCACCGTCTCTTGAGATAATCACGGGCAATCAAACTTTTATGGACAGGTGCACCATCTTGAAGTAATACACAATCCATCCCTTGACTTTTGGATTCATTGATCCATGGAGCGATCTTCTTGAGAGCACCTTCGCGATGCCTATACCCATCCACCCCACCACGTGTACGATTCCCACGTTCGTACGCATCTTTTGATCGCTTGTATTGTTTTTTTCTAGTATTGTATCGTCGGTTTATATCGCCCTCACTGAGTATTTGGAGCCCATTGCGTGCTTAGTATTGCAGAAGATCGATGGAGTTTTTGCGAGCTTCATTCTCCTTAGCCAACATCTCCTCTGCTGCCTTTTTCTCCTGATCTGTTTCGTGATAGTATACATAGCAAGGCCCCTTGTAGTTGTACCGAAAAGCTCTATAGAATTGTAGGGCACAGTCCTTGCGGTTGCGGGTCCTTTTTACGCCTTCATCGTACTGCTCTCCATGCTGGAGTCTCGCCAGTAAAAACTTTAGTCCTAAAATCGAAGCCTAGCCCATCTCCATACTCGTGCTTATCGGGGTTGTGGGTAAGAGCCTATTGGTAACGCTCACGCTCCTGTTCGGGTGTGAGAGCTGGTTTCCACCCAGGTCACTTACATGAGTATCCAGCTTCATACATGACGTTTTCAAAAGTAGAGATACTAATACTGGGTGCAATAGACTCAAAGTCCCCATCCTTGATGGCCTGTCAGCTCTCTTTCTCGCGATTGTTTTGAGATGAGGTGGCAATGCTGATGATGGCGCCCTTCTGTTCCTGGTCAAGGAGAGCACTTCTCCCACGCCCTAACTCATTTTCGTATACTATAGGATCCCATAAATTAATGTCGAGTGTTTTTGTCTTCTCTTCTGTACGAGAAAGTAGCTTGCAAAGGGCTGGCTGGCTGCGTTAAACGAGGGCAGCAAGTTGACGTTGTGATGCATAACCATCACGCGATGCGACATATGCCCTAACTAAGAATGCGCGTGTTATTGGGTGCATTTCTGTACGGGAAGTTTTCGGTGTCTTTAATATTCGATTGGATTTATATTTGTACGGTTTACGACGCGGAAGGGCCGTATTTATTAGTGTAAAGTTGTTGTGGTGCGAGTTGCAGTGTTTTGGTGGGGTAGCCCGTTACTCTTGAAGAGCAATCTGGCATGACCAACCCCAGGCTCTGAATCCTTTGGTGCGCGCACCGACTTCACTTCATCCGCAGCTGGTAGCAGTAGCTCACCGTCAAATGGGCGATCCAACCGCTTCCGTCTTGTCACGCTCCAATGCCAATCATGGCAGATCGGGAACAGAGAGATACTACAGGAGCAGCCTTCCAAGCCGCACATCATGATCGGTGATAATATTATCATCGGGCCTGGTTGCAGATTTCAGGGTTCAGGCAATATAGTCATCGGTTGTGGCACCAAGGTTGGCGCCCATGTCACCATTGGGACTGGCACTAAGGTTCATGGAGGAAGTTACAGCAATCCTGATATTCGGATCCACATCGGTGGCGGCGTTCACATAGGTGAGGGCTGCATCATTGAGACCGGAGTACAATAGTTGGGGAAATAGGAGTGACGTAGTCGACTGTTCCTGGGTCTCGATCATCTTGAAGCCACATAGGTGGTCGATAATTGTCTTGGCATCACTTTTGATGCCGTTTCTGTCTGTATTTATTCTTGGGAAGATGGTGCAAGTGCTAGATGCTATTTTCATCGAGATCTACGACCCAACGCGTCTCTTTGTCGAAGCTGCGTTGTCCCTCGCCCTTCAGGTCGCCCATCCTGACTTCTTGCAAATCTCTTAGTATCTTGACGGCCTTACTGAAACTCTCGTTCGACGCATAACCCTCATCAGTCAAGACGCCTTGTAACTCTTTCCAGAATTCCTGGCTTTTGTTGAAAGACTCCGCCTCTTCGTAGTGTTGCCGTATCTCCTCTGCTGAGAAATGGTACGGACATGGTTCGTTAGTACCAAAGTGATCCCACTCGCTGCAACAATGGTCAGCCAGGGAAGTCAATAGTAAACAGACCAACACACCTCTCAACGCGGATCAAACATTCTTCAAAGGGAAAGAGACAGTTGTCCCAGGTAGAGCCAACAAAAGCTTCTAATTGCTTGAGGGTCTGGCCATGGGGATGTCGCATCACCTTGTACATCAGAGGGTTCTTCTCCGCCGTGGATGTTTCGTACGTGTGAATTAAGACAGACTGAGACACTTGGTATCTAAGCTTATCTTTTGTAGCATCGTCGAGTGCTTTGAAATTTTCAGGGAGCTTCATCAACATGTCGACCCCATAGTCCAGAAGCAATGGGGGATTGGCTCCGATGAACACCGGGGTAGTCCAGGCTCCCTGCCAGTCGATGATACATGATATCCGGGCTTGGTCGTCGATATAGATGTTACCAGCATGGAAGTCTGGGTGCCAAAGTCTGGGAGAGACGAGCTCTGAGTCTTGGGGAGTGATATACGGAATTGCAGCTAGAAATTTCTGCAACAGAGCTGTGTGAGCCTCTAGGGAATTCTGCTGTGGACTCATGTACTGCCATGGAGTTTTATTCGGTCCCTGTGGGTTCGCATAGGCGTTGATCCAGTCGATCTCACGGCGAGCGACAGACTTTAGGTATTCTGCAGAAGATGTCCCTACAATTATTTTGAGTCTAAAGTCCGGATTTCATAGACATCACTTACAGGGACCATGATATTGCATATCACTACGCTGTTTCTCCCAGAACTCTCTTCGAGTGATGGGTCCAATGCAATAAGTTGATTCGACGTGACTGACGACATCTTGCGGACCAGTTGTAATGATAGCCGGCTCGCATCCTGCGATACCACTATCCTTGAAATACAATGATCCCGATCTGCCAGTATGTGTAAGTCAAACCGGCCGCAAATTCTCTGTTGGAGCAAGTTGGATCCTACTTTTCAAAGGAGATTGAGAGTAGTTTCCTTTCAACGTCTACAAACTCACGAATGATGTCAGACTTCCCCCGCAGTGAAAGATCTTGCCAGACTTCGTGGAGTTGGGAGCCTCTCGCCTCTTCCATGATGATATATTCTGCTTGGACAGGGTTTTGGTCGGTAGCACTCCAAGCAAGAACTTGTGGGACGGGTATATTCAAAATGGTCCGGGCAAACTCCATAGTTGCCACTTCCGATGCAGTGGTAAGTACTCGTGGGCCAGCATTAGGGTGTGGGACTTTTTCGATGACCTTTTGGCCGTCTTCCATCTCAAGGCGATATGCCTTGTTGTAGTTGCCTTCGCCAATCTTCTCGAAAGATATACACTTGTCTGCACCGACAGCTTGGCAGGCCGCTTGCTGAAGACTGGGGACGTCAAAACGTCGATATCGGGCTTCCAGTTGCTCACGCTCATTCCATAGCCATCGTCCGCTGGTGTAGCAGAACAAGGGATTCATGTCGGCTTGAGGATGGGAGGGCATTGCAAGGCTACCCTTCAAAATGTGTAGTAAGCCAAGGTAGTGCCGCTTTGCGGTATTTGACACGCTTCGACCAAGCGTCATTGCTAGAAACCTGCAAGTAAAGGAATCTGTGATACAAATAGTGAGACTAAGTTGATGAGGTCAACGACACACTAGACGTCGAGACGCGCCGCCAAGCCTCCAGCCCTTGCGGGCATTCTTATTGGATCACCCCATCACTAGCGCCCCGCTAGAGACCTCTAGACTCTGACAAATCAGCGACGTACTTGATACACGGACAAGCAGTCCGATTTGAGAACCTTCACTTCAACCAATTCCACTTTACTATACTCGGTACTGTCTGGCGACTTTCGTGTCTCCAGAATCCAAATCTCACTCGTTGAATCCATTGGCGCTGGGCAGCCAATAATCTCGTGAAGCGCCGGATACAAGCGAGCGCCAGGCCTCACCAATTTTGCGCACCCATCTGATCTTTATGTACAACGGCTCAACGCCACGCTACTCAGTTAACTTCAAGTAAAGAAGATATCCAGCTTGCTATCTCATCTATTGAATCAAAGCAAATTCAAAACAATCGGCGCGCAAAGTTGATGAGACCCGGCACTCGCTTGTATCCGGCGCTCACTTGTAAACCACGTTAGTTATCTATTAGTTGACTACATCGTTACCAAACAGTGATCTATTGCTGATCGAACTTCATCCTTCAGAACCAACACTGTACCCGCCTAACACAAGCTGCTTTATATCGTAGCCACTTAGGAAGGCCTTAACATATAGATAGAATATTAGAAAATATAGTTAACATTACTGTAATTTTAGTATTAGAGACTAGTAGTAGATGGCGATACGTCTAAAGCATGTTATTGAGCCGGCTCAGATTTTATTAAGTGGTGGGGCTCAGTTTGGTGGTGCTTGAACGATGTTCGTGGTTCTACGCGGGGGGATGTTCGAACCCCAGGGAGGGAGGTTACTTATGTCCTAGTGTAGTAGAGTGATTAGTTTAATAGTCTAAGTAGAAGGTGAAGGATAAAGGTCAGGTGATAAAAGGGGGTGGCCGTAGATAAAAGGGGAAGCACCTAGGGAGAGGGGACGAGGACTCCTCTACAACCGACTTCCGGGGGGACCGCAGATGATAGAATACCAGAATCAATGAAGCTTTCCACATCACAACACCAGGACATTGCTATTCTTAGGATGATACTGGCCCTAGGACATCACTATTCCCAGGACATCGCTATTCCTAGGACATCGTTATCCTTAGAACTTGGCTGCTCCTAGGGCATTGCTTCTCCCAGTAAGTTATATGATGCTGATCGTCCCCTTGAATGTAGTCTAGATCCGCACGGTGCGAAATAATGTTTCATTCGCCAGCCACAGTAGGAAGTGATTGGCTATTTTTGGCAGTCGGGGCAGTGCGGGCTTGGCGGCGCTTCATTTTGCAGAGCTAGACATTCCAAGCTCTCCACTGTGTCTTTACTTCTCCCGTTATTTGTACCACAATCCATTTCAACGCTTTGTCCGTGGTGATAACTACGAAAAATATTGATCGCAATAAGCCAACTGTCTTTTGCAGTGCCCGCGCCTACAGCTTGCCACAATTGTGTGAACACGGAGCCTACAGCTTGAAGCGATTATGGCTTGGGCGCCTGCTAAACTACCTTACCTCAAACCGCCTGATCTCTTACCGGCTCCTCTACCCAGCGAATCTCGTTTCTTCGAATCAACAGCCGTGCTTCGGAACGATACATCCTATCACAGGGTGGTTGCGGTGGAGCCTCACTTCATTGTCAAGTACGGGCGGGGTGTTAAAGAGATCGAAGGCCAGGTACCTCTATTTCTCGAGCACCACCTAGAAGCTTACCATAGCCTGCCGAAACTCTACGCAATGTATCGTATCGCAAGCACGGGCCATATCTGCCCGATCATGCAGCGCATGCCTGGCGTGTCACTCGATCAATTGTGGCCTACTTTCAAGGACTCCGAGAAATCCGTCATTTGTGCTCAATCAAACGGAATAATTACATCAATCCGAAGCATCCCAGCTCCTCCGCTCTACGGAAGTGTTGACCAAGGTCAGTTTCACCATTATCTGTTCTATAGCCCCGATGTTGACAAAGAAATATGTGGTCCATTCGACTCAGAAGACCACTTCAATGCGGCACTGGTAAAGCGGCTCCGGTCCGCTTGGGCGCAAATGAAGAAGCACAGTTTTAAAGTAGATTTCTATGAGAAAAATCTTGGAAGGATATTAGTTGGTCATAAGCCTGTTTTCACGCATTCAGATCTACAAAGGAAGAACGTGCTAGTGCATTGGGATACATCGCAGGGCTTAACGGTCAGCCTGATAGATTGGGAAGAGGCTGGCTGGTTTCCGGCTTATTGGGAATATTTCACTGCCCTGCAAGGTGTACAATGGGATGACGACTGGTCCTAGCGCATCGAATAGTAGCATTCCTGATGATAAACAACAATTGTGACGACTGGTGAGTTGCATTACTTGATCGTTGAACAGTTCTCATTCTTTGGCTAGAAGCCAATAGTCTCCTTAGATTTTGAGACAACCTTATTTAGTACGACATGAAGAGTAAATCTTATAGTAGACAGGCCAAAGAGACGGTCAGATCGGTATGTAAGGGTAGTTAGGGAACTTACTATTCTGCTGATCACAATATCGTAACATTGTGCCGAGAAATGTACATACTCAAGTAGCTCCAGGATTCCAGAGGCCCGCGGCGGTCCCAGTCGCAGAGTCTCACGAGGTCGACTTTCACATATCTTTAGGGCTTCTTCAAGCCAATCAAGTTGATGCCATTACATTTGGGAACGAGGGGGAATATTCAAATAAACAGGACGTCGGAGTCGTCTAAGCCCGAAGTCAGGGCAATATTAGCTGTCAATTTTCAAGAAGATCAACTGCCGAACCCAGAAGACTTATTCCAATGGTTGGATTCTCAGCGTCCTAAGGGGGTAGATAAGGTAGAAGTGGCAGAACTGGGGATAGGAATAGAAGGGTTATTCCGCAGCTACTCAACGCTGTTGTTGCTGTCGATGCCTCTTTCCATGTGGGCTCACTTCCAAGAATCTCCTGGCTGCTCATTAGTTGGATTCGTACAGTCGAGCAATGAGTTAGTGAAGAAACACAAGAAGGGGGACGATGACAGACGACAGGATGTTAATTGGAAATACGAGATCGAAGAAGAGTCCTCTCTATCCCAGCACGGTGCAGGGGAGGGGTCTCTACTAGAAAAGGGCGCCAATTCTAAGGTGTAGGGTAGTTGTTACAATAACCCTCTCCAAGCGGCTTCACACGAAGGCCGCAAGCAACTAGTGAAGGTTCTTCTCGATGAGGGCGTTGATCCCAACGCGCAGGGTGGACAGTTCGGCAACGCACTCTAGGAGGCTTCAGAGCGAGGCCATGAGGCGGTGGTGAAGGTGCTGCTCGACGCGGGCGCCAACGTCAACGCACAGGGTGGATTCTACGGCAATGCACTGCAGGCGGCTTCATTAGGAGGCCACGAGCGGGTAGTAAAGCTACTGCTTAATGCAGGCGCTAACATTAACGCGTAGAGTAGATACTATAGCAACGCACTCTAGATAGCTTTATATAGAGGTGTCAGATTTGAGAGGGTTTCGGTGGATGTGCACGGTTTGCTGTGAGTGGCACAAGAACGTGATAAATGGACGTGATAAAAGATGGGAACGTCAGAATTGATTAATTGATGGAATTTTTTGAACTGATTGAATTCTCTGCCTCTGCCTCTGCCTCCGTGCTCCTCTAGATATCTTTGAGATTCTCAGCTCTACCGCCTCTACGAGGGCCGAACCTTTGTCAGGGCGAGCCTTTGTAAGGTGTACCTAGAATCTGCTGATTGGCTCGCTTAGCCATGAGCGCCGCGCTCCAATTCGCCGTGTTTATCACAGTGATTTATCACGGTTTTGATTGAGTCCCGGCTCATCGTCAGTCAGCTGGCTCACTGCTAGATTGATGGTCAATCTGACACAGGTCCTAGTGTCTTCGGCTTAGCGTAGTTCGTTCAACAATAAATTTGGCAGCAACTTCTGCGTATACAAAGTCTTCTCCTAGTCCTCGCAATTCGATTTCTTCAATCGCAGCTTGAATCGGGTCCATATTAGTGGAGTTATTGCGTATTGTAGAGGGGTGGGTCAGACTCAAGTTTCGTGTTCGGCGTGCATCACGCGCACAGACACGTTATGAGTTGGCTCGTGAGATTCAGATCGCGATCTCGATCTCCTCGCGCACGCGCCACAAGCTAAACTCAACTACGGCGCATCAACGCGCCGGCGCCAGCAGGAGAACTGAGGTCTGACTCGGCAAGGCAATCACATGAACGGGGCAAGGCTATCACATGAACAGCTATTATTACTATGATGACTCGACGCGCCGTGAGTCGCATTATGACTCGACTGCGTAGAGCCGATATATGAGCAAAACCATGAAGCTTGAGATAACGGCTCTCTACTACTGAGTCGCAACTGCGCAGAGACGAGTATATAGACTGGGGGATAGAGCGGTCGAGATGAGACAGAACGATCAATCAATTTTTCTACTAACGTCCATCCATGCGTAGCGAAAAACCACCTGTACCGAAAAATTAGCGGGGTACTTTGACTTCACAGAATCATAAGTCTCGTATATATTGGATGTTATAAAAACTATGTACAAGTAGTATTATATAGCCATTTATTAATATTGCGGGCCCTTTAGTTCTTTAAAATACATTAACGCTGTCGTCTTCTAGTCTGATTCGCTTAGTTAGAACCTTCTTTTGTAGCAAAATATTATCCTTTTCCTATATCTCTACTACTAAGCTTCGAGTTCTCTGTAATACTTATAAGACATAGTATCTAAGCTAAAGAGTCTTAACAAGCTACTCATAAATTGTTATTAGCTGTATGCTAATGTTTGCGTGCAAGTCAACGCATCGTCATAACCCTTGTCGGTACTTCCAGCTCATGCAGTTTCCAATCACAGCTAGCGCAATACCACCTTACCAGCAGACGTAATCTAGATCGTGTAATTTACCTAAGCCGTCCGATAAGCCGACATGTAACTGCTAAGCCTGTAGCTGTGCAGAAACTTGCAGAAGAATCGGCAATCATGTAATAACTGCTGTTAGTCGAAGTGACGCAACGCACTATACTCGATCAGATGCTTTTGCTACCACGTGCCTTATTCTATTTTCAAAGTACGGCAGGCATTCATCTCGTGCCTAGCGCTTGGTAGAGCAGACTTACACGCTACAACATACGTCAGCATCACTACAGTAAGCAGCCGTCGATCTAGCCAACAAGGTGTTGGCGCAAAACCTCCCATGAGATGTGCGTACGCCCTATCAGAACACACTGTCCTTGTATCTACTCATACGACCCTTTAGACCGTGCTATTGCAAATAGATATCACTGTCCCCATTTGTATTACTAAGCAAGACAAGAGTAGCACGCCCTAGCAAGAAAAACTCGGACAGTTTTCAAAAACCGGCTAAATCCCCACCAAAAACTACAACTTTTACGACTAAATTCTACTCCTTTATAAGGTTTTACTCCCTTTCTAATCTTCTTACTTTACTTATATAAGTAATTCAAATGGTTTAAGAAGATTGCTTTATAGTTATCTCTTAAAGAGGGCAAGATTAAACTACGTTGTGTGGAAATCTTAGTACGTATGCTAGTTGCGATGCGTTGCTATAGGGCTTAATGTTTGGTGGGTACTTTCGTTAGCTGGAAGTTGTTCCATTTTTTCTTTGAGGGTAGTAGTAGCAATACCTAGAACATTCTAGAGGAACTTACACCCAGTAGTATAAATACTTGCTAATCTCCGGCCCTCTCTATAGAGTAGAGAATATAAAATATATATACATAATAAGACGAAGAGTGTAGGAGGTGTCTATGCTGTACAAAGCCTGAGAAGCGTGATGCGACCTGACCTATGCCCTAAGCAGGCTAGCTCTTCATTAACTACAGAACAAGTCGGTCGATACTCAGAAGGAAGCCATAGCAGCCGCTGCTGATCTAGACAGATCCACCGGTCTTGTACTAAGATACGAGAGGGTTGGGTTCTTCGGGATGAGGGTAATGGCGTAGGAGAAGAACACAGAGGGAAATATCCTCGGCCTGTATGAAGATACTGGCCGTCTGGCGAGAAGGCCACTGCGCTGATATAGCTCGAATGGCCTTCGAGCGTGCTGCGGCACGTCCCTGTCGCCGCCTCCCACAGCCGGACCGTCTTGTCGTCAGAGGCCGATGCGACCAGCTGGCCGTCGGGCGAGAAGGCCACTGCCCTGACATAGCTCGAATGGCCTTTGAGCGTGCTGCGGCACGTCCCCGTCGCCGCCTCCCACAGCCGGACTGTCTTGTCGTCAGAGGCCGATGCGACCAGCTGGCCGTCGGGCGAGAAGGCCACTGCCCTGACCCAGTTCGAATGGCCTTCGAGCGTGCTGCGGCACGCCCCCGTCGCCGCCTCCCACAGCCGGACTGTGTTGTCGTGCGAGGCCGATGCGACCAGCTGGCCGTCGGGCGAGAAGGCCACTGCCCTGACATAGCTCGAATGGCCTTTGAGCGTGCTGCGGCACGTCCCCGTCGCCGCCTCCCACAGCCGGACTGTCTTGTCGTCAGAGGCCGATGCGACCAGCTGGCCGTCGGGCGAGAAGGCCACTGCCCTGACCCAGTTCGAATGGCCTTCGAGCGTGCTGCGGCACGCCCCCGTCGCCGCCTCCCACAGCCGGACTGTGTTGTCGTGCGAGGCCGATGCGACCAGCTGGCCGTCGGGCGAGAAGGCCACTGCCCTGACATAGCTCGAATGGCCTTTGAGCGTGCTGCGGCACGTCCCCGTCGCCGCCTCCCACAGCCGGACTGTCTTGTCGTCAGAGGCCGATGCGACCAGCTGGCCGTCGGGCGAGAAGGCCACTGCGCTGACCCAGTTCGAATGGCCTTCGAGCGTGCTGCGGCACGCCCCTGTCGCCGCCTCCCACAGCCGGACTGTCTTGTCGTGCGAGGCCGATGCGACCAGCTGGCCGTCGGGCGAGAAGGCCACTGCCCTGACCGCGCTCGAATGGCCTTTGAGCGTGCTGCGGCACGTCCCCGTCACCACCTCCCACAGCCGGACTGTCTTGTCGTGCGAGGCCGACGCAACCAGCTGGCCGTCGGGCGAGAAGGCCACTGCGCTGATATAGCTCGAATGGCCTTCGAGCGTGCTGCGGCACGTCCCCGTCGCCGCCTCCCACAGCCGGACTGTGTTGTCGTGCGAGGCCGACGCGATCAGCTGGCCGTCGGGCGAGAAGGCCACTGCGCTGACATAGCTCGAATGGCCTTCGAGCGTGCTGCGGCACGTATCCCAATCTGTTTCCCTCTTTGACACTAAGCTAACTTCCTGTGGCTTTTCAGAAATTTGCCGCACTAAACTCATCTCTGGCGCGAACACAAGTGCAGAGCAATATAGCTGCAATGGAGCATCTGATAATATAGACCGGAACCGTAGCACGAATCGCTTAGCGTCTAGAAGGAAACTTAAAACAGTCTTTGCAGATGGCTGTAGTGCACGTTAGCGTTAGCGAGGTGCAAAGAAAGAACTCCTAGAAAGATCTTACAGCTACAAGAGCCTGAAGGCTGTCGAGGAAGTAAATACATCTGCTTAACTCTCCTACAAGACTCGTAGCTTCGAGCCAATGCAGAAGATGCTTCTGGAGAAAAAGATGCGTTGCGTCTCCGTCAGCAATTTCTTGCTGACTCTGCTTAAGGTGACTAACCCAGTAACGACACGCATATTGCAACTCAGGTGATAAGTTACTAGTAATTATACTCTTATCAACCTCACTCATTAGAACCCCCGGTCTTGGCAGGTTGCATATGTTCTGACGTAGGCCGCTTTGATTTGACATAAGCTCAAGACAGTAAGACGCGAGCTGCTTGTGCGTGTCTTTCTCGTCTATCCAGAACTGGCTCTTACCTTGTCTTTGGCGACTGACAAGAAAGTCGCGGAAAGACAAGTGAAGCAACCTAACGGGGATGTTTTCATTGTCAGGAACACTAAGGACAGAGTACAAAGCGTCTAGCCGACACTCTACCTCTTTTTGTGGGACTTGCAGTAGGCATGCAAGTGACTTAATTGAGAGCGGGCTCTCTAGAACAACAATACTGCCCACAACTTTTCGAAATGCGTGCAGCCACGCTTCCTTCTCGTCCTCTTCCTGCTCAAGAAGCAGCTGCTCTAGAATAGGAAGGTACGTTCGGTCAAGCTGTGAGAAGGTCGATTTCTGATACTGTAGCACCTTGTTCAAGTGTCCTTCAGGGTAACCTCCTTTCGTGCCAATATATCGGCATACGGTAGCAGCAAAGATGAACAACGGCACGGCCAGGTCGACCAGGGCCTGGATCTGGTCTGCTGTCGGCCAGTCAGGAGATAGCATACGCGCTTGGCGTATTGCACCAAGCTCGTGCTTGTAGAAGAGACGTATATCATGTTCGATGGCGTTCTTTGCGACTTCATGAAGGACGAGGTCTTGGTACGTTCCGTTTGGCATCTGCTTAAAGCCAAGACGAATGTGGAGCTCTGGTCTACTCGTCACCAAGACTCGTAATGATACCAGTCGCATGTCCTTGGTCCAAGTAAGAAGCTGGAGTATGGCTTGAATGTCTTTTTCCCTCTCGCATTCGTCTAGTGCGTCAATAACGACTACGAATGTAGGGGTAGTCGAGCTTGTTTGTTGCACCTCTAAGAGCGGATACAGTATAAGCTTTTCAAACTGGTCCTTTAGTGCCCTCTGTGACAAAGCCGAGTCTTCATCAAGTGCTCTCCTGATACCAGGTAGCATGCCCGGTTCGCGAGCAACCAGGTCAGCAGCGATGGTGCTGAAGAACCGCGAGGCATTGCCGCGTTCGCCCTCGCCTCTTTTGAAGAAGAAGCTCGCTCCTAGCTGGCCGGCTTCAGCAAACGATCTGGCAGCAGTCCGTGCAATCGTTGACTTTCCTGTGCCAGCCATACCGCTCAGCCAGAATATAGGTTTACCATCCTTGTTGTTCGCCCATTCTGAAATAGACTTTAGCAGCGCGGTACGGGTGTTCCGTAAGCATCGTGCGTTGTGTTCTTCACTGTGGGAGTCGTAGGAAGCGCCCGTTGCGACGGGTAGTCTGGAAATATATCGTTGCAAAGGACCGTCTACCGCTTTGTCAATCTTATGTCGGAGCCGTCTGACGGCGTTATCTTCTCCCTCGCCATATAAGAGTGGCATGAAAATGCCAAAAATGCCCAGAAGACAATACGCTTTGTCCTCCTTGCGCGTTGTTTGGCGGCTTTTTGTCCACAGCAGTCGCTCATCAACGCTGAATTGTTGCAGAGGTGTGCCTCGAAGAGCTGAGATACTGATACCCGTTATTTCGTGGATTTGCTGCTCCAGACTTTGCTTGTCACCGAGACGCTCGCCCTTCTGCGAGAAGAACTTAACGGAGCGCGGGGCAAGAAGCTCTTGCAGGGTCCAGCCCCGCTTAAACCACCGGCTCTCCAGAAATGCTGGCTCCCAGGTGAACTTAGAACCTTCATTGGGAGCTTTCCGCTTTATTTTCGACACGTCCGATAAAAAGACGTAGCACTGGGCTGCATCCCGATACCAGCGAAACATGGAGTTGATCGCATCCTGAAGCTCAATAGGGTCTGCATTGTTGATGCAGCAGGTGTCTACCCAAAAGTAGCGCAGCCCATCGCACTCAGCCTGCTGTGCACAGAACATGATTTTGTTATAGCCCGCCTTGCTCTTCGAGCGGCCGTTCTTCCAGTCCTCAAACGTTACCTCTTGACCATCTTGCCAGGTATGCGATAGTATTGCGTAAGGCGGGACTTTGTCGTCGCCAACCAAGTCCTTGGTAAACCTGAGCTCGCCATCACTACCACGCTCCAAAAGCCGCATCGTAGCGTGAGGGTAGCAGATGGGTGCGCGGTAGGCTGAGATCTAGGGGTGCTGAATGCACGGCGCTTCGTTCACGCGTCGAGGGCAGCAGTCGTCGCCGTCGAGTTGGACGCCTATGTGAGAGGCTGGGGGACGAAGGACTTTTAGCAGAATCAGACGAACAGTGTGAGAGATGGGCGGCTGAGGCTGGCTGCATGATGGCGTGGCGGAGCAAGGCTGGTGCAGGCACGACCAACAGGTCGTCGCGAACCCGGTTTTGAAAAAAAAAAAACGTTCTGGCGAACGGGCTCGGACTCCGCATTGCGACTCGTCCTACTTGTCCAGAAGCTATTGAAGTTTTTCGAAGACTTTTTTGATATCATTCACCTTTTGTTGGAGGCGCTCAATGTCCTCCTTTGCGTGCGTGACTGCGATTAAGTGCACGCGACAACGGCCACCACGCTTGCTACTCCCGAAAGGCCATCCATGATACGGCGCACGGTCGGGCCTGCAGCAGGTGTCGTTGTAAAAGCTCCGGCGTGGTTCGCAAGGCGACGAAGTTGTTTCGTGGGTGCGAAAGATGTTGCCGTTCACCTTGGGTGCGGCGAGGCTGAGAAGGTTGCTGCGGCTGAACACTGCAGTGTCAGGCTGCAACTCTCGCTGGCAGAATCTGTTTTGCGCTAGCGAAGTTACGTGCCGATACGACCTGCGGCAGAGGATGCGCAATGCATTATCTAAGCTTAAATACGGGATATTTGGCCATACTCAACTTGGGTCATACTAGGACCATACCTCAAAGCGCTATAACGCACAACTGTTTCCTATATAGCCCACGCAACTCCTAGCGCAAGAGCACCTTTAAGTAATAACACTATCCTAATACATTTTCGCTACTGGAGCCAGCCATGGAAATAGAGGTCTCGCTGGTTCAACCTCGCTCGGCCGCGGCGCTGAGGAATCCGCCTCCTCCTCTAGCGGAACCACATCTCCCGCCGTCTCCGGCGCAGGATTCTTGCGCGGGCGACCGCGTTTCCCCTTGCCTTTAGCCGCTGTAGCTTGGTCTTTGGCAGCGCGCTTTGCTCGTGCTTCCTCAAGGTCCTCATAGCTCATTACCTTCGCCTTTCCTAGGACTATTGATCTAGTCGATTGGCGAACTTTGACTTCGTTATTAATCTTAGATAAGAATCGATTCTGATCTTGAAGGAGGGTTTGTTTAGCAAGTGATATCTTGGCGGCACTTGCGAGCTTCTGGACGTGCTTCTGTAGGCGGCGTTTACTTGGGTCATTAAGCTCTTGGTTGATTAGATTATGCAACGACATGAGCGCCTCTGTTGTTACAGGGGTTACAGGTGTTACAGGCGTTTGCAGACTTTGGTCTTGCGGAAAAGACATCACCTCGTTAGGTTCCGGAACTTTAAGCTCCGCCGGCTTGGGTGTATGTCGGAGCACTCTCTCTGGATTGAACGGAAATAGACCAGTTGCGGCCCATCCGACTAAAATGATCCTCTTACTTATTGCTTTTTCTCTCGCGGGTTTGTATAGAGAGATAAAATCCTCTTTACTAACTGTATCTAAGCCTCCTCTGTAGAGTCGTTCGACCTCGTCACGATATGCTGTCTTTAAAGGCGCGAACGGTCCTACGTTGCAAGGCTGGAGCTTATGAGAGGTATGAGAGGGGATGCGACATAGGAGAATATGGTTTTCAAAGCAGAATTGTAAGATCTCAAGGGTCTCGTGCGATCTGAAGCCGTCGGCGATTAGCACCCGTGGTCTCC
This sequence comes from Ophiosphaerella herpotricha, assembly GCA_028458525.1. NCBI lineage: Eukaryota > Fungi > Ascomycota > Dothideomycetes > Pleosporales > Phaeosphaeriaceae > Ophiosphaerella > Ophiosphaerella herpotricha. The sequence goes on from JALNQK010000234.1 coordinate 29,129, forward strand.
TGTTTGCGACTGCTTTGGTTTGGGGATTAAAAACGCGCGTAAGCCACTCTAGGTTAATCTTGGAGTCGTTATATCCATTCTCTGAGTGTCTGTAATGCCATCTAGGGGTCGGATTTGTATACCAGTTGCATCGATAGGATGAAGCTGGCCAGACTATAAGCAGAAGAAGCGACCTACTGTCTCCACTTATACACTCTATAGCGGTAATTATGGTCCGCTTAACGCCCGCAGCTCTATAGTCTCGTAAGTTATCCTTACCTACAAGGACCTTGACGGAGCTGAGCATGCTTAGTATAACGCCCGTCTCGTCCATATTGTATACATTTTCTGGCCGTATAGCCGGATCCCGTATTACTCTTTCGATTACTTCGAACCAGTATGTGATTTTCGTATATATATTGATGTCGTGGCGTTTCCGGTCTATTGCCTTCACTCTCCTTGCTTTGACTTCGGGATGGCGTTTCTCGAAGGCTCGAGGCCAGTTGGGATTTGGAAGCTTCGCATCGACAGACCGCTGGCGAGCGAGGATAAGAGCTAGCGAAGAAATAAACTTTACTCGGACAAGTTGTCCAAGGTCAGACATTAGCAATAGAAAGGAAACAAGGGCTTTCTCTTCCTCTGGGGTAAGGTACTGCTGGCCTCTGGCCTTTTCCTCTCTCAAGGGTCGTCCGTTCGCACGATGCCAGAGCGTAGAAAGATGAACGTCGCTGACTTCTGATAGGGCAGCCCATATTTTCCGTACGTCTGGAGGGAGGCCTTGCGCCAGTGCCTGGCTGGCTCGGTCCATACTAGCAGTGTGGTGGTATGGAGGGCATGATGACACGACCAACAATGACTCTACGGTCATTGCCAAAAATAGCCACAGAGCGTGGAGCCGCTCGTGCAAGAGGCGAAGGTTCTGGAAGTACGCGCCACAGCTAACCATTCTGCGACAAGCGTAGAATATAATACATCTAAGCGAACATCATATAAGCATGCTAAGTCTTGGCACTTATTCTAAACTTACTCCGGCACGGAGAAACTTTTTATAAACTTCAAGCGTTGGTCGATTATTTTGTTTCTATAGGAGCACACATCAAAGGCACCGAAATACAATAATAAGAAACCGATCTAAGTGAAGCAGGGGTGCAAAGCAAAATCAGTTTCAGACACTCTGGAAGGAACAGGCGACGACATGATCAATAGCACTGTATTATTATAAGCTAGCTAATAGACTGTAGGGAGAAATATATAGAAAATACTATCATGTAACTTATAAACCTATAGAACTGTAGGAAAATTTATTGCGCTGCTAAAACAATGAATCCATTTCGGTATAGGTGGTTTTTCGCTACGCGTGGATGGACGTTACTCACATCTATCTACGAGCGACACCGAAATGGGTTCAGGCAGCACCATTCTCGAGCAGTAGTCTTTTAACCTGCTCGGAGCCTCCTTTCGCAGCCGCCTGGAGCGCGCTGCCGAAGTATCCACCCTGCGCGTTGACGTTGGCGCCGTTTTCGAGCAGTAGTCTTACAATCTGCTTGTAGCCTTTATTTGAAGCTGCCTGGAGCGCGTTGCCGTAATATCCACCCTGCGCGTTGACGTCGGCGCCATTTTCGAGCAGTAGTCTTACAATCTGCTTGCAGCCTCCTTTCGCAGCCGCCTGGAGCGCGCTGCCGAAGTATCCACCCTTCGCGTTGACGTTGGCACTATTTTCGAGTAGTAGTCTTACAATCTGCTTGCAGCCACTATTTGAAGCTGCCTGGAGCGCGTTGCCGTAATATCCACCCTGCGCGTTGACTTTGGCGCTATAGTCGAGCAGTAGTCTTACAACCTGCTCGTAGTCATTATATGAAGCTGCCTGGAGCGCGCTGCCGTAATATCCAACCTGCGCGTCGACGTCGGCGCCATTTTCGAGCAGTAGTCTTACAATCTGCCCGTAGCCCCGTACCGAAGCCGCGTAGAGCTCCCGCGTGTTGACCTTAGCGCCATTTTTGAGTAGTAGTCTTACAATCTGCTCGTAGCCTCCTGCTGAAGCTTCCTCGAGCGCGCTGCTGGAGTATCTACTCCGCTCCGCGTTAATATTAATACGCTTGTCAATATTGACGTGCTTGAGTAGTAGCCTTACTATCCCTTTATGCCCCCTACCCGCTGCTATTGCTAGTAATCTCTCATAGTTTCTTACATTAATTTGGTTATTAGCTACTCTTAGTAACCTTTTAGCTGTTACCTCCTGGCCGTATTTAGCAGCCTATAGTAATGCTGAGCTTCTAGACTTTTATATATTATAATAATAGAGATAAGTATTTAGTAGATTGTAAAGGTAGCAGTTAGTTTCTACAAAGGACTTAATATCTTTCTCTAATTCTATATTTACTACTATAGAGAAAAGTAATTCGTTTACTAAACAAAGTAGAGATATTTCTAAAGTAGTATATTAGAGAAGAGATAAGGATAACTATAATTAGAGATATATATAATTTACAATAAAATTACTATATAAGTTTATAATACTACCTAAGTATATTGTTTATAGTACTTAGGTCTATATTTTCTAACAATACCCTAGTTAGATATAACGTATCTGTGTGCGTAATACCCTAGTTCGCGTGATACCCTAGTTTTACTAAGAAAATTAAAGAAAATTAAGAGGTTTAAAGTAGTATAACTCTACTAATATATAATATTTTAAAAAACTCTCTTAATATTTAATACTCTTAATACTTATATAAATAATATTATATTTAAAAAAGTATATATATATTATAATCCTTTATCTTTTTAAAAAAAATAGGAAAAAATAAGTTCTTAGAATTCTTTATAAAATTAATTTAGTTAAGTAATATATATATAAGGAATCTTTTTAATATTAGAAGTTTCTATTAAAAAGCTATATTAAAGGAGATAGATTATCTCTACTAAAAAATAATTATAAGGGTCGCTAGCTATAGTACCTATTAGTAGACTTACCTAGGTGCGTAGTAATTGCAATTAGAGTGTAACGTAAATAATTGCAGGTATTAGGTTAACTATTAATAGGACAAAGTATAATAATAATTCTAAATTATAGATATTATAAGTATATTACTCTAGGTTAAAGATTAGGATTAATAATATTATCCTAATAATACGTATTGTATTAACTATATACTTTATAACTTAGTATTCTACTTAGTACTAAGTTATAACTTTGTAATTTATACTTTACTAAGTACTAAGTTATAACTTTGTAATTTATACTTTGCTAAGTACTAAGTTATTACGTATCTAAGTTATGCTCTACGTTACTATTCTATCTAAGCTCCTCTATCCTATAGTATAACTAGTTATTAGGTAACTTAGGTTCTATTAGTTTAAGATCTTGTATAGGGTTATAACCTATAATACTATCTCCTCCTCTATACTCTTTAGAGCTAGTATTATTCTACTCTAATACTAAGTTATTAGCTTGCCTAGTCTATATAATTCTTTCTAACACTTCTTCTATACCTTCCTATTCTACTTTTAATAAACTTGTATTAGCTACTTATATTTATTAGAATAGTATAGAGTTTATACCTTATCTTTATTATTTGTCTAAAGGTCTTTACTATATTATATCCTAAAAGGATAGTAAAGCGTATATAGCTTGTATTAATACTAATATATAGTATTATTATTCTAATCCTAGAGTATCCTTAGTAGAGTATATATATTTAATTATAATTCTTGTATCTAGGCTTATATCTTCTAGGGCAAGCTATTAACTAGGCTTAAGACAAACTATCTATTTAGATTACTACTACTAAAAAGGTTTAGTAGGAGCTACTTAGTAAAGTAGTAGAGAATTAGACCCTTTTTACGCGCCTTTGTAAGTTAAAGGACTATAATAATAAGTAGTCCTCTACTTAGTTTTATATACTTAAGGCTAAGTTAGATATTCTAGAAGCTAAGGAGACTAAGGTACTATAGTAGTTATCTATTATCTTAGGTAATCCTATAGTCTTTTCTATTATTCCTAGTACTACTATCTCTCTAGGCGCCTCTTTATCTATTGTAAGTAGTAACTATCTTCTATAGGATTTTAATTTATTTCTTAGTTTACTATAAAGTAAGTTACTTAGTTTTAATTTTAGAAGTCTTCTAGTAACTTAAAGTAATTAAGATTTCCCTCTAGTTCCTATATATATTCCTATAGTTTTCTATCTTTATCTACTCCTAACTACTTAACTAGGTAGTAGTTTTTTCTATTTTAGAGTTAGTATCCTATAATTTCTTAGGCCTTATTGTCAGATTGAACCATCAGATCAGCGATGCAGCCAGCTACAAATGGAATTACGCCGTAGCCCATACGCACACTCACACGATCTAACTCACGCACGAGCTCAACTGCGAGCTGGCTTGCGAGCTGGCTCGTGGGCT
>JALNQK010000235.1:0-33489 GCA_028458525.1 Ophiosphaerella herpotricha
TCTTATCTAATATAAAAAGATCTCTTTATAAGTTTACTTTATAGTAGATAGGATTAGATTATATAATCTTAGTAGAGTTTTATTATTTTTTTTTTATATATAGTTAATCTATTTACTCTAAGACTAGAGAAAGTTATTACCTACGTTAGGGTAACCTTATTAATAGTACCTAGAAAGTCTTTTATTATATCTTAATTATTTTATAGCTTACTAACTTCTTTAGTTTTAGCTAGTATAGTAGCTTAATTATACTCTACTAGCTACGTATTCTAATTATTTAGTAATCTTATTAGCTTAAGAGTAGTAAGGTATTTTTATCTTACTTTATTGCGTTATTCTTTTAGATTAACTCTAAGAGTATCTCTTAGATTCTTAACTTAGGTTTTAATTAGTTAACCTAGCTTATAGTAGCTTAGATAGAGGTATAGAGCTATAGTCTTAATTATATAATTTACTACTTTACTTAGCTTAGTTTTTTCTTCTTTATATAGCTTGTACTTAAACTAGAAAGTAAGCGTCTATTTAGTATATAGCTTACTATCCTCTTTAAATACTTTAAGACTAGCTAGTAAGAGGTTAGATTTCTTAGTTAGAGCTTAGATTGTTGTAATTACTTATACCCTTATAGGCGTATCTAATACTATTCCTAAGTGCGTTAATTATAAGGTTAGAGGACTAAAGGTGCTTGTAGAGGCAGTAATTACTATATTTAACTTGTAATTAGCAATATCTAGCTTAATTAGAGTAGTTAGTTTTAAGGTTAGTCTAGCAATATTATTAGGATTAATAATAGGCTATACGCTAAGTAGATTGTAGATTATCTTAAGCTAACAATACTACGTAGACTAGTTGTTGTAATCTATAAGGATTACTGTTGCATTACAGTTATACAATTAGCTTATTTTTAATTAATTGCTCTACTTTACTTAGTAGAGTTAGATTTAGGATTTGTTTAAGGTAGTAAGACTCTTAATTGTCAGATTAAAGGGTTACTCAAAGGTAAAGGTTGTACACAGTTTGCTAAGAATAGCACAGGACTGTAATAAATAGATGTAATAAATAATTAATTAATTGCGTAAGTTAATTGATTACTCTCTAATTAACTCCTTAATTGTTCTCTCCCTCCAGCAGCTCTATATACTTGAATCTATCCAGTTTGCTGAGGTTGCCCCGCATGGAGAGTGGAGATCCGATATCTCTGTTGTAGTGGTTCGGCCCCACGCCGTTCGGATCGTGACGTGATCGACCAATATTCTCATGATACCCGTTTCGCATGTGATAGTCTAGATGGATAGCCTCCCATAGTTTAGGATCGGCGCGATCCCGGGACTACTCACTCTCTGGATCGCACATCTTATCTGACAAGAGGCTGCAGTCCTAGGGAACAGGAACGATAGCAATCATAGAGTAGCTGAATAGCTAAATCGCTAAATAGCTGTGTAGTTTTAGTATAGTGTATTTTGAACGCGTTAGTTTGCGAACAGAGCTAGTAGGAATTCCCTATTCCTTAGTACTAGTGCCTACATCGCTATTAGGAGAAGAATAAGAATATAGTTATCTAAGTAGATCCTATACTGTTAAGTCCTAATCTCTCTCTATTACAGTAGACGGTAAGTCTATATACTAGTCCGTTTGATGATAAGCTAATAGAACAATAGATTAAATGAAGGATAAAGTACCTCCTGCTGCCTCTTTTGAGCTGATAACGCTATGCACTCTACTATCTAAACACCTGATTCCTCTGCTTGTAGGAGGTGGATATAGCTCTAGAGTCTGTGTAGACTCCTTGGAAGATAGAAGGGATGGTTGCTGCTGGGGATGGCCCGAATTTAGAAGCGGTATGTCCGTCCTTAGCCCTGTGTTTTGGACTATACTCTCGTCCCCTGTTGTATTCCTACTAGCGTGGCCGGGCAAGTCTGTTTCCCTTGTGGGCGGTTCCCGGCCCGCAGGTTGTATTGTTCTTTGAGACGGCAGAGCTATCGGCAACGGCTGCTCGTTCTGAGGACTCGACACAACAGTACTACCAATGATTCTCCTAGCGCGCTTAGACACTGGAACACTCTCTCCTACGGAAGCCGGCCAGGCTGTCATAGGTTCCGTGTCGGGTGTGATCAGTGACTCGCTTCCCTGGTGTGGGATAGAGGCTTGTATGTTCGTCTCCAACCGGCCTATACTTCCATTTTGTATGAGAGTGCTGCCCTGGACTGGGGCGTCCTGTTGCGTTGCTTGCATTACTCCAACCGTTCCTGAGGTGATTTGTGTGTTCGTTTTCAAGATTAAGTTGGACAATGGCGATGCATTACTGCTCCCTCCCCCAATTTCGGACTGTGGGAATGTTCGGGCTGCACTCCTGTCTTCCGTCGCATTTTCGCTGGAACATTCGTCTAGCCGTTTCGATCTCACCTCGCTATTACCTTGGGCCGAAACGAGTACCCGAGGGCTGGGGTGGGCATTTTTATCCTGCTCTGACTCTAAGCCATTCAATCCGTCGACCATATGTCCCCGGGGCCGCAAACTCGGGGGTTGATGCAAGCCCCAACTTTCGGTTCCTTCCGCTGTAGTGGGAGTTGACCCTGCAGTCGTAGCTTCAATGCAGGAAGTAATTGCTTGCTCGCCTAACCTCCGCTTCTTTCGAGCCCAGTCTTGTAGATGTTGATAGACATAAAAGTTGACCTCTGGTACGTTTAGTAACCTAAACATGATGGGTGTCTGGGTACTTGCCTCCCTTAAGATAACGCAGTGTTGAGTTGACATTAGGAGCAAATTTCCCGCAGTGCTCATAGAAGGTGTTGTCAAATTTTCCTAATACGTCGTTACAAGTACTCTCGTCTGCCTTTTCCCAACTAAAGAACGGTAAGTTGCAAGCCTCTCATCTTCGAACTTACTCACATAGATCCGTTTTCAAGTACCCAGAGAACGCCAGAGAAGTCTGAATTATTACTGTAGTAACTCTTAGGGGCATTCTTTGCGCAAAGTTTGATTATTTTCCTCCATTTCCTGCCAGCCCAGATGAAATCTTTTAATTTTTTTTTAATGTCTACATCATCACCAACGCTGCAAACCCCGGGGGAGTTGCGAATTTGTGACACCAAGCCATCTAGTCCTGTACTCTTGGGGTGCAGGTCTGCTAAGGCGACGCAAACTGTGCGCTTTTGTATTCGATAAGTCTGGCCATTAAGGCGTTGTAGGACAACGAAAAGTCTGACGGTATTATCCTCAACTTTCACATTGCCATAGTCGAGGAACTTAGAAGGTTCTGACCATCACTCCTGTTTGTTGTTTAGGGGTTTTGAAATCTTCTCGTTAGAATATGAATTCTCTAGCTTTTCAAAGAGTCCAATAGAGCCCTGAAACAACCACTTGGCATCACTGAAGGCTTTACGAAGATGATCGGCCTATCACAAGTAAGCTTGCATTAGCGTACTAAAACAGGATGCCTACCTCTCTTATTGCGATCTCCTGGTATTGGCCCGCTTCCAGTTTACTGCACAGGCAAGGCATTTCTGTTGTGGTTGTCCACAGGATGGAGCCATGAGGATATCCTGCTGAGAAGCGGCTCCCCTCACGCTAAACCTGATCGGTGCGAGTGGTCAGAATTCCGACCCAGCACTAGCGCTGGCCGCTTCCGCAACTCTTCACGAAGCCGTGTTCCGCGAAAAAGGAAAATTTCCTTGCTTTTCTAAGTTTCTCATACCGTTACGAGAATGGACAATGGCGAGCACGGGATGGCTGAGTCCCCTTGATATATCATGCATGTCTTCTCTCACAAGGCTAAGGTGCCCTTCACTCGTTGCCTTACCGCGTCCCTTATTCCTTCGAGGGTTTCTTGCAAGTTGGCCCAGTGGATTCAAGCATATAAACATGTCCCTATGTTTCTTGTCGACTCTGTACCTTAGCTCCAAAGAACCTTCGTCGTTTACTTGCTTATTTAACCCGTTCTAGACACTTCTTTTGAATCTGAACAATGCCCCAACGAAATGTTCGTATTCCAATTCGGCATTTCATTTGCACGTCTACACATTGCAACCTATGCAAGAAGAATCTAGAAGAGGGAGAGAATGTCTGCAGTACTGACTTCTCCCGCGCCACCCTCGACGACATACTAAAGTCTTCTCGAACATTCGATAGAAATGGGTTCAATTCTTGCTGTCGGGATTGCCGCTGGATGTCTGTACGGGCTCGTGAAGCAGTTAAAGAAGCCGGCAGAGGAATCAGGTGAAAGAGTTATCGAAGAATGGTCGAAATTTGTGAAATTCTTACCCGACGGAAGTATCCTGAACGACGTTGTAAGAAAGCTCCCAGTGGAGTTGCGGGAGATGATTGTAGAAGGATTGGATACGGGCGTCATGGGCAACACAAATTTCCTTGAAGCTGCCACGAAGCAGTTAGAGAACCCACATCGCAAATTGATACGAGCAACACTGTTGGGTAAACTCCGTTATCTCAGGAAGTACATTGGTCAAGATCTAACAGAGTTATGCTAACCGTAGCCTAGGATCTAAAACTGGGTTGAAATCTTAACGGCTTGTCAACCGCTGTTGCAAAGAGGTAGCTATGGCAGGATAAGGGGGGGGGGGGGGAGGGGGAACTGCGAGGCAAATTCGCAGCAGCAGTTCTTTATATAAATAAAAATATCATTTTACTTTCATAGAGTTATAGTTGCCAAGTAATAGGCCAACATAATAAGTCTTCGCTGCGGCAAGTAGATTAGGATGCTAGCCTAGATGCTAACGGGCGCTTTCTTCAGACTCTTTCTTTGCAAAGCCTTTGGTGGCCATTGCCTTGCTTTTGAATAGCAAAATCACAGAGAAGCAAAAACCCTATAAAGGGCTCTTAACTTAGATTGGATGAGTTCTTCAACTATATAGGCCCTGCAATAGTAAGTAGCTTCTAATGCCTATGCCGACTTTATTTCGCGTCTACGCAGACAATGCTCGGGTTTTGCGTATTTTGCGTATCTGCTAGTATCTTGTTCCTAGCTACTATGATAGTGTGAATATCATGAAATAGGCACGATTTCCGACTTGAAAGTATAGGTGCGGTTTTCAGATTCTCGCGAAAACAGGAACCGTAATCTAGAGCCCGAGAGCGAGAACCGCGATACGCACCCACAGTGTGTACACTGAAGCTAGTTTGGGCACAATTTCGACGCAGGATTTGTTGATAGGTAATAAGACAAATACTTTAAGTAGCACCATTCCTTATGTAGTTCCACCATGTTGTCTCAACATCAATCGCAGCTACTAACACGCGCTAAGATAAAACGAGCTGTGAACAATAACTACTAGAGGCTATCCAAAACCGTCTACAGAAAGTTAACTAAGTTATGCCAGGAGTACGATACGGATATCTACTTTCTAGCTCATCGTAATGACCGCTTCAGCGGATTCATATCTGTAGGCAAGACGGGCCGACCTTAGTCGCTACCAAACATCACGGTGGCTGAAGCATGGATGTAATAGGGGCTGGGTGTATGTGTATATAGGTGTGGGGCATCCTACCCGTCTGGAACAACAATAAATAAATACAATCACTTGCCTCAACGAGTTCCATGACCGCCAGGGATTCTAGCCCGATTGCAGATCTGAAGGGCAAGGGACCCCTTTGCTATCAATAACTTCCATCCTCAAATAGGAAAGATATCAAAATCAGCCCACGCTACTGAACCTCACCGCTGGTAATTAGAAGGGGCTAGACTAGGGTTCGTGTCGGCGCTTTGATTGGCACCGCTTTGCAGGGACCATAGTCAAAATCATCGAGCTCCAACACATCTTTCATGTCTTCAAGACGCGGTATCTCGAGGTACTGTCTACAAAAGTATGCACTAAGATGACAGCCAAGCTGATAAGTCAAAATTTCACTCTAATATTAATGGTTCGGTATACCGCCCCCACCAACGTCCACCCAAATCCACAACCTTCCTCCCTCCTAAACCTTTTCCCAGCTTTTCACTCGCCGAATACTTGTCAGAAGGTTACCTTGCGCCCCGAGGATTCCAACAGACATCCGCCCAATCGTTCGGACAACGCCTCGTACGGCCCGATTTCCCACTGGCTCAGAGCAGGCGCCTTCATACGATAGCGTCGAACTTTGAGCTTGCCATTGGTTATTCCCTCGCTCTGTAGGGGACGGCCCTTTAGAGAGGGCATAGAATTGGGTTATATTACAGCGACAGCAATTCGGACCTGCAATCGCCGTGGCCTGCCTCTTTAGGCGCAAGCAGCACGAGACCCCCGCCATTCGACATGATCCCGTCTCATCTCTGCTCTCGCAGACTTGCGCCCGTTCTTGACCGGGAGCATTGGGTCAGGTGCATTGAGCGTATCAAACCTATGTTCCCCCTCCTCTTCACTAGCAGGTTGCCGGAGCGCTTCGCCAGCCCAGGCCTGCCATCCACGTCATCGTCGTACGACCTGAAACCCCTGCCACTCTCTCTCGCCTGCTTCATGGATGTTCCCTTTCCCCCCAAGAAGCAACAGGGTTCCCGAAAATGATATACCCATAGGATGACCGGCGAACTGGTAACGTCTGCTTCGGCGCCAAAATCAGGGGACTATCAGGTCTAGCTAGCGAGGGAGCTCCCTTCTCCATAGGCTTGAACCGGTACAGAGGTATGGATATATATTACACCGGAGTTCTTCGAGGCCGGTGCCCTGGTTGGGACAGCTACGCTCTTTCCACCGATCAGAAGCCGTGCGATGGAAACGCGGGATCCGACCTTCGCTATTCTTTATGTTCACCTCGCCGTAGCCCAATGCGACGCGATTATGACGACCTTGTCGAGCCGCGCCGCTCACACGCCCTTGTCACTGCATGAAAGCATTCGCTATGAGCCTATAGGTGCCAGCGGAGCCGAAGCTCCTCACCCTTCACGAGTCGCAACTAGATCGAAGGAAGGATGCAACATGCGCCTCGCGAGCGGATTTTGAAGATCCAAAAAATATTTATTACCCGATTTATATAAACTCTCCCTACTCCTACCACGTCACCGTTAACTCATCCCTCCACCCTCCCCAACCCCTCAAAAGTCCATCTTTAGCGCAATCTTCGGCCCCTCCTCCTCCTCCCCAACAACCCTCCTGCCCTCCGCACCCCTCCCACTCTTCACAACCCCCTCCATAAACGCCCTCTGCTCCGCACTCAACCCCCCAACCACACTCCTAAACGCATCCTGATCCTTCCCCGCAATCTCCAGCAGTCTGGCCGCCGTCTCCGGAACAACATTTTCATCGTTCTGCGCGCGCGCCAGGAGCGCCGGGACGACGATTTTAGCCGCGAGGACGCGCTGCGCGGGGGTGGGAAGAACAACGATAAAGGCGACGAGGGTGTGTGCGAGGGTAGACTGGGCGTCGGCCAGGTCGTCGTTGGGCGTGGTGAGGAAGGCGAGAAGGTGGGGAAGTAGTGCGGCGGCAAGGCCGGTTTCAAAGTGCCCCTTTTTGGGAAGGAGAAGCAAGGAGCGACAGCAGCCGACCGCGACTTTGGAGGTGAGGCGGGCGTTGAGGGAGTCGATGAGGGTGGTGACGAAGCGCTGAATTAAGGGATCGCTAGGGGAGAAGGCGGAAGGGGCGGAGCTGAGGAGGATGGTAGTGGCGAGGATAGTGTTTTTTTCGCAGGCGAGGGCGGCGTCGAATTCGCGTTGTTGGGCGTGGCGGAGAATAGCGAGGAAGCTGGTGAGGGTGGCACGGAGTTGTTTGCTTGTGTCTTCTGTTGCTTCGGCTTGTGGTACGAGGCTGGTGATAAAGCGTTTGAAGATTGGGAGCGCTTGAGGGACAACCGCCGCTTGGCAGGCACCGGTTCCTATTATAGAGGCGAACGTGTGCAGGATACAGGCGTGTAGGTCAGCTTTGATGATTGAGGGGAAGACTTGTGCCGCGTCAACGAGGGCAGACAGTGCTGTTGTGAGAAGAGCGATGGCTTCTTCATTGAGTTCATGCCGAGCTATAAGAAATTTAGCCAGTGCAATTTCAAACAAGATGCTAGGAACGTGCCTTTAGAGTTACTTTCTTCGAGACCAGGCACCAAGCCGGACAGCACCAGGACGATAATCTTCGTCAGTTCAAATAATTGATCAATATCTTCCGACAGATTTTCCTCCGCAGAGTTTCTACATTGCATTAGCACGTATTGACCTTTCTAAACCAAGGCACTTACTGTTGATCTCTTCTCGCAGAAGGGTGCTCAGTGCACAAATTCCTCGCAATCTCAACAATAACCCGCTGCACAGTCAATCCTTCCGTCAACACCAAGCGATCGAGCATATCCATTGTTTCCGAAAAGACGACATCGCGATAAATAGCGTGACCAGACACAGAAGGCCGCAAGATCTTCTTGAGCGCTTGTAGGATTTCCAGTATCTGCTCTTTGGACGCTTGTAGATCACCTGGCCGCCCAGCAAGCGCCTCAAAAGCCAGCCCAAATAGCACAAAGAAGAAGGCAACGGGTTCATCGCGGTAGTTAATGTGATCCGCCTTTCCATTAGGCGTTGATTCAGAAAGCTCAGTCTTGCCGTCCAATGCATCAAAGACAAATTCACTATCTTCATCGATGAGACTAGCAATAGCGTCGACAAGGTTGAGCCACGACTCTTGATAGAACTACATGTCGTTAGTAAGTAATTTCCAGCCTATGGGGAAGACATACCTTTAGCAGTGTTTCTCGATTCAGAGCAGCATAGATAGTATCCAGGCTACCCGACAGAGAAGCAGATCCCCCCATCGACGACGAGATATCCGGCTCAAATCTCAGCCGTGCATACTCACGCAGCGATGCCAACCAAAGCGGAGTCAACTTGGCGATGTGAGGTTTCAAAACATCGATTAGGTAAGTCTGCTCAGCACTCGCAATCTGCAGTTCGGCCCAGGCTGAGAAGACCGCCATTTTGACCATGACTTGAGAATTTGAGCTCAGACCCTTGAGATCACCAATGGCTGCGGTTTCACTTTCGCCTGCAGATAGTCAGCCAGGGTTACTGATAATGCCATAAGGATACCTACTTGAAAAGTTCTCTAGCGCAGAGACTAGTAGTTTTAATATGCGTCCCATGCGATCTACATCTGTCACGATACCCGTAGCGATGAATGTAGCACAGACATTGATCGCTTCAGCCGCCAATTCTGGTGACGAATCGGCCGCGAACGCTGGAGTGAGCGCTGATCCAATCTGTGCCTGGTACTGTTCCAGCAGTGTAGCTTCAGCAAAATCAGGATCAGGCGTCTTGCCAAAGAGCTTAAGAACCTGGTCGATGATCTTCAAGCCGCGAATCCGCAGCTGGACCACACCAGCAGTCGAGGCTGAAAAGGCAATACGAACAACGTCTGCGACTCGATGTTGCAGCGCCGTTACACAAGGTGACTCTTCCCGGAACGCGGCCTCTTTGCTAATCATCGCGACAAGCTCACTTAAGCAATCCATGCCAAACGTCCGCACCTGCCACTTGAGGAGTTCTTGGCTGACTTGTGCCGCATCGCCCGCATCCACCCCAGGGGCATTAGATGCGTTTGCAAAGCCAGCAACTTCTTCATCCTGCAGATCTGTTCCGCCGCCTCTCGGCTTGGGTTCAGCCTGCGCTTGCGCCTCGACCTTCTTCGTCTTTGTGAGAACGGAGTGACAGCGCTGGACCCAGGCCGCAGTATCAGATAGGCCGGTTTGGTGCAACCAGTTGCGAATGATGTTGCGCACAACTTCGTGTTCGGGGTCTTTGTCCAGGACATGCCACAATTGATCTTCCAAGCCTGCGTCACCGGCACGCAGGACCTCTTCCGTGTTTCGCCTCATGAGGTTGTGCAACCCATCAACAGCCATATCTCTGATTTGAGTAGAGTTACTCTCGACGGAGCGTTGCAAGCCTTTGACATACGCAGAGAAGTCCATATGTCCAGGTGCATACAGAGAGACGTGTTCTTGGCAGCGCAAACTTTCGATCAGAATCAAGCAGTCAGCCTCAGTCTTGAATAGCCCGATCAGTGTCATGATCATATCCCTCGCTTTTGCCATGTCTTGTAGGTCGGGTCCAAGAACGTTGATGGTGCTATCGATGCATCGTGCGATGACAGCGGGTGTGGGTAGATCGATCTCGATGTTTGAAGATGCAAGTGACGCAGACTCTTCGTTGTGTGCGTCGGCTGCATATAATTGCGCCAGCATACCAAGAGTGCTGGTGACGTAGCTTGAGAACGAGAGGCCGGCGGAGTCTGCGACCCTGGAAAGACTGTCGATTGCCCAGAAGTGCACGATTGGGTGCGGATCATTACTAAGGGACATGAGGATGCCGAGGATGTTCTTCAAATGGTACCCGGCAGCCATTCCACCAAGCTGGGAATGAATGCAACCTAATGCAACAGCATAACCTGACCGTGCGTTCGGTTCTCGATTTGCTACAATCTGATCGACAAGATAATTTACCTCGTTAGAAGTAAGTGCGTTGCCGGAGCTGTTGCAGAGTCGGCCAAGCGCTTCTCCTGCAAGGTTTCGGAGAAAGGGATCTGGAAGAATAACAAATATCTAAAGAGGTCAACGCAAGTTTTGCGGCGATGGAAGAATGCTTACATGCAATAGGTCTTGCATGACCTTTTCAACGGCTGCCCCCTTCAAACTACCGGGTGTTGATCGCGTCTCCTTTACAGCTACTTTGAGCGTCAGAAGAAGTGCGCATGCCATATTAACCATCATCGCAGTCTTTCGGTTGATGTCTCTTTGTAGACTATTAGCTGACAGAAACGATGTCATTTGCTCCAGAATGCTCTCTTGGATCTTGGGTGTTTGCAAAGGTAAGCATATTGCAAAGAGCTGCAATGCGGCATTGACAACTTCCGTAGCTGGCGGATCTGGGAGTTCTGTGGCATCATCTGCGCCACCAATGTACAAAGATATGGAGTCATGTTCACGTGCGCCGCATATGGGGGAGAGTAGCTACCGTACATCAGCAAGATATAAGTCCGGAGTAATATCAACATACAGTGCGGTCGATGATAGCTTCTGGCCCATGCCTAGTTATCCAATGATGTCTCGAGCCTGTATCATGCTCTCCGGCCAGCGGTTTCAAATCGTACCCTCTGACCAGTCCATTGACGCCAAAACCGTGGTTATCAGCTACTTCCCAGATGCTCTCGAAACTACCTGCTGCACTAGCAATAGCAGTGCTGAATGAACTTGAAGTGTAGTTATCAGGCTCTGCAAAGGATGCAACAGCAAAGGGTAAAAGATTTGTCTGCAGCAGAACCTCGCTACTGCTCGATGGACTGAGCTCCACTAGTTTCGTGTAGCACTGAAGTACCCTCCGTCGGACCATGAGATCGAAATCATGTAATTGTAGCGCAGGTGACAGTCTTTGCGAAACATCATCTGTCGTCTTTTTCGCAGGTAAAGTGTTCAAGAACATGGTAGTGTTTTGTAACATTGCAGCTAGTCGCTTGGTCACGTCCAACGTCAACAATCTACTATTGAACTCCAGAAACGTCAAGATGGAACCCAGCGCACACTCGCGCACGTGCGTCAAGAAGCTTAGCTCAAATAGGTTCCTTTGAACCATATTATCTCTGTTGAGTGGCTTTGGAAGCGCATTCTTCCACAACAAAAGCAACTGCGACAGATGGATCTTGACAAAATTGGGGCCAAGAGTCATCAAGCCTCCAATCAGAACCCACGCGACTTGTATCTGCGTCGAGGAGACTCGTAAGTCAGACTGACTGCTTGACTTCAGTAGTGAAGTAGCTTGAGAGAGCACTCTTGAGTTGACATCCACAGATCCGTGTAAAGGCTGAGATGTGGAAGTGCTCAGCACAGCAGAAAGACCATTTGCTAGACCAACACATTTCCGCGGCGACTGTCTTGGGCCACCGAGAAGACCCAGCTCGCGATTGACGCTGTTCATACATATTGTAACGGCAGGCAGAAGCTGCAGAGGACAGGCGAGGACAAATGAGCGAAGACAGGCAGAAGCATACACCTGCACTGTGTAGCTGGGATGTTGTAGCACTTGGAGCAGAGAATCGCGGCAAGAATCGGCGATCGTGTTGGTAGCTGATCCAAGGCTCTTGAATAAGGACGAAAGGGTGCTCAGCGCGCCGATCAATGTTTGTTTTGTGGGCTCAGGCCGTTCTTTGAGTGCTGGTGGGTAGTCTTTCAAAATATCATTGACCAGAAATCTCGCGGCGTTCAATTGGCCAGATTCCCCAAGCATGTTGCGACCAATAACCGTCTCTAGAATGACTGTGACGTTCTTCCTCGCACTAAGCGTGCGATAGCGGTTTTGTATCATGATGGGGCTGCTGAGGATGTCATTGAAGAGGCTTCGCGCAATGTCTGCATACTTGGCCTCAACCACCTGCTCACCGAGGCCTCTCAATGTTTTGATGTAGCATACGGCAATTCCAGCTCTTCCACGATTGCCCGTTCCTGGAAGGCAGTATCGACTCGAAAGGAGCTTTAACATGCTTGAGATGGTGAAAGAAAGCTTCGTAGCAGATTTCTTAGGAGCAGGAGAGTCTGGCCGCTCCATGATATCATCATCACCATCTGCGTCGCCCTTCTTACCCTTCTTTTTCATAGTCTTAGATCTTGTTAGAACAGGCATGTCTATGGTAGCATTTTCAGAATAGCTCTTGACCAGCGTAGCGCTAACACAGGAAGCGACAGCGTGTCGCACAGAAGATGAGGGACTTTCAATGGTCTTCCAAGCTATATTTTGCAGCTTATCGAAGTCGGCTGAATTGTCGAAAAAGGAAGTGTGTCGAATGAGCTGCTCGAGACAATGGCAGGCGCCTGTCTGTACGAGCATCGACTTCTCGCCCGTGCATGCATTGCGAGCTTGCTTCCACGCGTCTCTTGCGACCACCTCATCCGCCGATGGTCCTACTCCCTTGAAGACCTTCCCTATGGCTTTGAAGAGTGTTGCCCTTAGGCCGGCATGGTTTTGTGCAGATTTTAGCAAGCGCAGAAGAGAAGTCGCTGCGTGTGGCGACAGGCCTATTGCGCTGTCCCCTGCGGCTTCGAATATGGCGCCCAAGCAATGTGCTGCCGCATGTTTTGTTCGAATATCCTTGTCGCTCTTGCCTGCCGAGTTAAGCAAGCTCACACACTCGTTGATAGACTCGAAAAGCAGCTTTCGGTCGCCCTTCTCGAATATGCCTGCAATTGCCCGCCCCAGGTTGTTTCGGATGACTCGTGTGGGCGCAGGCGAGGCCAAGTTGATGATTTGGAAGATTTCCTTTTTGATATAGATTTGGTGTGCCGAGGCGCCATCGGCATCTAACGCGGCAACATGTCGAGCGAGGTCAGAAGTGAAGGTCAGCAAGTACAGGTCTTGCTGTTCGGAGGGAAGAGCATGGAGCTTCTTGACGTCGAGCTCGGGGTTTGTGGGGTCGCTGTTGGCGTCTTGTTCGTCGGCCATTATGGATGAATGGAGTTGGGCTGGTCTGGTATCACGAGAGCTTTGGGTGGAGTCAGCTCATGCCGCGGGGCGCACTACCTCGAGCTCCTTGTTGTGGTTGAGGGGCCATGTGTGCGGTAGGTTGCGGACCTCCGAGATGGCTTTCTTGGCGAGGGTGGTCAAGTCCAACTTTTATTTCAACATGTAAATACACCAACAATTCCACGCACAGAACTCAATGTCTAGGGTCTTTTCTCGCGCAGTGCGCGCCTCGCTCTCTTTCGATGCTGCGACAAGTTGCAGATGTCGACACGTCCGGTATTTCAGCAACACGCCACAATATCAATCCGGCCACTCGTATGTTCTGCGATTGGAGACCCAGATATACTCATTAATTCACATAGTAAATGGGCTTCTATTAAGCATGATAAAGCTAAGAACGATGCTGGCAAGAGTAAGCAGCGGTCGATGCTCACCCGCGACATCACGCAAGCCGTCAAGCTTGCTGGCGCAAACCCCGACATGAACCCCCGCCTTGCCCTAGCCCTCGTGACAGCCAAGAAAAACGCCGTACCAAAGTCGTCCATCGAGGCAGCCATAGCACGCGGTCAGGGCCTCTCGAGTACTGGTGCCGTGCTCGAATCACTCGTTCTAGAAGCCATACTACCTCCCACCATTGCCGCGATAATAGAGTGTCAGACAGACAACAAACTTCGCACGTTGGCTGATATGCGATTATTGGTCAAGGAACTTGGCGGCACGGTATCCACAGTCGGCTTCATGTTTGAGAAGAAAGGCCGGATAATATTACGGAAGAAGGAGGGCATGGGCGTGGATGAGGTATTAGAGCCTGCGCTGGACGCTGGTGTCTTGGATGTTGTCGAGGACGAGCATAGGCGGGTGGTGTTGTTCACTGAGCCGGCGCAGACAAAAACGACGGCGGAAACGCTTGCCAAAGAGCTAGATATGGAGATTGAAGAAAGCGAGATTATATACGATCCTAATGAGGATACTAAGGCGGTTCTCGATAACGAAGAGGCCGCGGTAAAGCTGAACGAGTTTCTGGACGATTTACAGGAAGTCCAGGGCATTCAAGGCGTGTATCTGAACTGGACCAAGGGCGAGAACGTGCCTGATGAGCTGTGGGAAGAGCTGTGTGGCAAGGTAGCTGTATGATACCCTTGCATCGTGTAACCAAGAATATATACAGCACAATAATGTACATATTGAGACTCTAATCCTTCAACGCCTGTCCGTGAGTATAGTGTATCATGGATGCGACATCCATGCTTCATGTTTTCCAATCCTGTCGCAAGGTATCCTACTCTTCTTTTCCTCCTCCCATCTCTCTCATTCTCCTCTCCTCGTCCTCTCTCCTCCTCTTATTCTCCAGATTCCTTGCCTTTAGTCGCTCCAGCTCCTTTATAATCTCCTCACGCTCGTACGGTATTTTGTGGGTCTGGCCTGGTTTTGGCCAGAAATCAGGGACGGTGAACCGGCCATCGAGGTTGGTTCCGAAATAGTACATGACGCTGATTGGGAAGAGAATGTACATGCCAAACTATGGTCATTGTCAGGCACGCTAGTCAGAGGATGCGCCAGAGGCATGCCTACCTTGAAGATTTCAAGATTTGGACCACCCATTTTGAAGAATGCGATCAGGTGCTGGTCAGGTTGTGTGAGGGGACCGGTAACTTGGGCTTAGTGGAGTGTAGTGGTGATAATTTGAGATTCGACGCGGGGATCTTTCGGTGATGGTTCGCTCGACATGAATTGCTTATCAATAAGAGAGCTTCACATGTTTCATCGGCCCATCATCACAACACCCACCACCTCCTCGCTAGCAACTTGTATACCAAAATCGAACAACGCCGCAATTGCGCGATTAAGAAGTGCGAGAGCTTACTGTAATAATGGGCCCCCAACTGCCCAGCACACAAAGCTCGCCACTGCTCAATTTCTGCCCCTCAATGTTTGACCGAGACATCTGTCAGACCTCGGCTCGGCTTACAACTATATACATCGACTCGACGACTACATCTTCATAACAGCACAACACCCGATTTGATTAAAAACACCCTCCACACACTTCCATCCACTCTCTCCTCAAATCACCGCAACCATGTCCTCGGGGGATGGCATCCTCGTCGAATACAAAGGCAAAATTGCCATCATAACTCTCAACGTGCCCAAGAAACTCAACGCCCTCGACGCCCAACTCTACTACCAACTCGCCCGCGCCATGGAAGAAGTCGCCTCCCACCCTGAAGTCTTCATAACCATCCTCACCGGCAAAGGCCGCTACTTCTCCGCGTGCGTTCTCCACCCCCAGCCCACTCCAACCCAACTAACCCCAACCAGCGGTGCGGACGTTTCCTTCGGCTCCATAACCGACTCATCCTCCCTGGACGACCACCAGACCTTCCTCAAATCCTTCGCCGCAAACAACCTCCACATAACCCGCGCCTTCTACACGCACCCGAAGATCCTCGTTACAGCACTCAACGGCCCCGCAGTAGGCCTGTCTGCGGCGCTCATCGCCTTCTCAGACTTCATATACGCGGCGCCGCACGCGTTCCTGCTGACGCCGTTTTCGTCGCTGGGGCTGGTGACCGAGGGCAATGCGAGCATCGCGTTTGTGCAGCGACTGGGTATCTCCAAGGCGAATGAGGCGCTCATCATGAGTAAAAGGATTACGTGCGAGGAGCTGGTTGCTACAGGTTTTGTGAACAAGGTAATTGATGCCGGGGGGAAGGATAAGGACAAGGAGTTTTTGGACGGCGTTTTGAAGGAGGTGGGTGAGCGCTTGGGCGACCATTTGAATGGGGAGAGTCTGGTGGGCATCAAGGCTTTGATTCGGCGGCCGATGAGGGACGCGCTGGATCGGCAGGGGGTCGAGGAGGTGTTTGCGGGGTTGCAGCGGTTCCTAAAGGGCGTGCCGCAGGAGGAGTTTGGGAAGATTGCAAGAGGCGAGAAGAAGCATAAATTGTAGCGTAGGTGCGCTTATAATTGGGGTATATTGTACGTGTATCTGCGTCTTTCTATCCCAACGACACGCCTTCCCCAGCCAATATCTCACCACCCAGCGACTCCTGTCTTCCCCCCTCATACACCGACACACCACCCCCACCCCCTCCCTCTGCCCCACCCGTCTTCGGCGGCGGAGCCGCCACCCGCTTCCTCTCTTCCTGCCGCTGATGCTGCACATAACTCGTGTACCGCAGCGACACAAACAAGATAAACGCGCTCACCCCCACCGTAATCGCCGCACGTCGCGTAAGCACCCACCGCAACGCCTCCACCTCGCTGCGCGCATCCGAATTCAGCGCAACCGTGATCTTATAGTTGAGTTCCTGGATCTAGCACACCACGCAGTCAGCAACGCACGTCCAAACACAAGACGAATGAGCGGACAAAGACAAAATGGTGTGGGAATGTGGGAGAAAGGCGGGAACTCACCATGCCTTCCATACTCCTCTGCTCCATCCGCACAGCCATCTTCCGGTCATCAAACAACCCCTTTACCTCGTCCCTCAACGCCCCCGTCTCCTGCCCCAACCGCTGCCCCAAAATCTCAACTTCGTGCGCCAACGCCGTGCGCTCCCCGCGCATCCGCTCCATCGCGGCTTTCCTCGCATTCCCAATCTCCGTCCCGAGCTCGGAACAGGCGGCGCGAAATAGGTACGACTCGTTCTCGACGTTGGACTTGGAGACGAGCCCCGCGCGCGCGAGCGCAAGGTTCGAGAGCAGGATGGAGCGCACGGCTTTCATGAGGAGAGTCGATTGCGCGGGCGTGTAGGATGCTTTTTGGAGCTGGAGGACGAGCCCATAGGTGTCGAAGTGGTGGACGTAGGGTGGGGTTTTGAGGTGTGGGGGGCGGTCTTGCGGGCCGGGCATGTGGAGGACGCTGTCGAGGGCGGGCTTGGGGGGTGTGGGCGGGGGTGTGGGTGTGACGTTGTTAGGTGGGTCCGTAGGTGCGACATCGTCCTGTGGGCTTGGCTGAGGAGAGGGTGTGGAGGGCGTTGTTGTTGCGGCTGGGGGGTCGTCTTCGTCTGGGTCTTCAGGGGGGTCGAGGGTCTTTGGCTTGGGTGTGTCTGGCTCTGTTTGGCCCGCAGTTTCTCCGTCGCGGAGGTGCGGCGCGGGCTCGTGTGCTTTGCCGTAGCGCTGGGGGATGGGTTCTTTTGCAGCGCGGGGCGTGGTCGCAAATTGTCGACAGGACCTCCGCGGGGATGTAATTGATCGCGCTGTACCGTCGCGGATTGTCGTCGTGCAGATTCGCGCTGTATTCGCTGGTCTGAACAGCATAGGCCATAGAAATGGCAGTTTTGGAGCTGTCATCTCGTACTGTTAGGAAGGAAGGAGCTGGGAGCTGGCTGGAATCGTTAGAGTCTGGCGGCTTGTGACGTCGGATCTGCTAACTCTAATTAGACGTCGAATCCACCGGCCACCTATGTCCACTTTCACTATCAACGCACAGGTGCCTTACATACTAAAAGCAACTATATCGTGATCATAAGCTATCTACTCAAAACCTCGCAAGTACAAACATATCCTACAAGAAGCTCCAAGCTCGACTCCAAGTACCGCTATGCATTCAACGCGCACGCAAACGCCTCACCAAAACCGAAACTTTTCACTAGAGCGAAACCCCCATGTAACACTCTATCATATACACGCCGCCTGCGCCGCAAAATAAACAACCAGACTTTTGTGTAGTGCCACCCGGTAAATAGAAAAACTTTTGATATAGAGAGCGTCAACCAGCCCATAACACTAGATAAAACACGTTCGTGATGTGCAACTCAAGGATCGTGCGAAGAGCTACTAACCGAGCTCCGACTATCCGTAACATGCGTGGCGATGCTCATGCGCTGAAAGGGCGAAATGCCGTTTTGCTCGCGCGACGGCGGGCTAGACTGTGGTTGACTGGGGCTCGCTGACGACGGCGACGCAGCAGCATAATCGCCGACGCTACCACCGTATCTGTCGCGCAGACGCTTAATCGCGCGGAGTCGGTTGCGCCATGAGGAGATGGACTCGCCGTGTTCGCGAGTGTACCATACGCCGGAGAAGACGCAGGCGTTGATAGCCATTAGACGGCAGTATCCGGCGAGATGTTTGCCGCAGAGAATCTTTGTTTCGACCGCGGGTGAGACGTCGGGGAAATCGGAGCGGGAAATGGCTTGCACTTTGTAGTAGCGGTTCCTGCCGTCTGGGTCGGAGTCTAGCCGGCGGTCGACAAAGCTCGCCCTTGACTCCGGCGATATGACTATGTGAACATAATTGAACGCCGAAGGAAAGGTGTCAAAATTATATGGTAGGCCCGAGTCGTTGAAGATTATATTGACAAAGTCATTGCCAATATGCTTCTTTTTGTTTGGGTATGTCATGTCGTCGTCAGGATTCGTTGGCATCATAGTGGTGACGTGGAAGACGAGCTCCATGCAACGGTCACGCCAACAGTAGGTAAATTCACCATCAGCATTATCGTGTGTGTCCAAGCCGCCCGTGTTGAACGTCGCATCTTTCAGACGCCGAAGCGTGCCTAGATCACTGACAAAGGCAGTGTAGGCCGGCGAACCAATGTTGTTCATAAAAATGTCCCGCTCTTTCGTCTGGCCTTCGGCGATGTAGATCACACCCACTTTGTAACTGTCTACGGTGGCAATCTTATCGAAGAGCGTAATAGCCCTGCGGGTCATGTCATCATCTGGAAGGGGCACAGGTGGATTCGATAGATCCAGTGGCGAGTAAAATGATTGGAATATATCTTCTGGTAAGACTCCAACGTATGAGTCTGAGTAGAAGGCCTCGGACGCAAGCCCAACAGTGATTGGTACTTGGTGGTGAGGCGGTGGTGCAATTAGTGGTCGAATTGCCAGGAAGCGTGTTCCGCACTGCACTTATGTTAGGATCGTACACTTTAAAGCTATGACATGAGACTTACAGGCCGGCGCGTTGTGACGAGAGACGTCCCAGTGCGTGCAGCTGTCTCTATCGAAACTAGCGAGTTCCCCACAACCCAAGTCTTTCTCCAGATTTCGCCATCACCAGGCTTAGCGAAGTTATCGTCGCGCACCGTTTGATCTCGATTTGTATAGGCTACCATATTCATAATGTCCAAGATGACCTGGCCTTGCTCTTCCATGATCTGCCTCCCAGAGCTGTCAGTATAGTACAGATTTCTCGTAATCCAAGGTATTTGTTTCGGGCGGTCCTCCATCTTCAAAGCCATAAACCAAAAAGTAATGACGTGATATGCGAGTGAATAGAGGTACTGCGGTAGATCTTCCTCGATCGTCTTCGACTTCTTCACACCGTGGTCCGACGATCCAGTTGAGTCCCTAGATATACCGCTGTGCCGTAAGGTCTGGTGTCTCGCCTGGGTCAAGCTCGTTTGTGTTGCGCGGTCGCGCTGATCTCGAATGTGTTGCAAATACCGAAAGCACACACCAAATACCAACTTGAACTCGTCCTCGCGAAAGTTTTTGTACAGATCGGGAAGGCGTGCCAGGGATGTGAGAAACTCCAATATGTGTATTGCAATGGCCGGTTTTGTGATAATTTGGGACATCTTCTGGATAATCGTGTCAAGCGACTTACTGACGGAAAGCGGAA
Organism: Ophiosphaerella herpotricha; assembly: GCA_028458525.1. Classification (NCBI taxonomy): domain Eukaryota; kingdom Fungi; phylum Ascomycota; class Dothideomycetes; order Pleosporales; family Phaeosphaeriaceae; genus Ophiosphaerella; species Ophiosphaerella herpotricha. The sequence continues at coordinate 19,985 of JALNQK010000235.1, forward strand.
GCTCAAAACAGCATACAGATAAAGCATGGATGCACCACTTTGACGTTCTATCCCATTGGACAATGCCTTGGAGAAATGATTTGACGAGGTCGTCCTCCTCGCTCTTCTCAAAGTACTCATGATAACTGAGAATCACGGTCAAAACGTGGAAGAGGCAAACTGCAACATCTGCTTTTTTAAGGAGTGTGTGTGGTGGTGGTTCATGAAAACTTGCATTGCGCACCTGCTCACAGAGAACGTTCCTAAGCATTCTGAGCTGGACTACGCAACTACGCACCAAAGCTTGATTGGATAATTGTGGTCCAAGATGGACAAGCACGTAGCTGTAGATTTCCCAATCAGGCGGCCTTTGAAGCAGAGATATAATTAGTTCGAGCCATAGTGTTATCTCCATATCTAGCACGTCATCGCTGAGCGGATATTTGCTCGCATCAATATGGGAGAAAACGACCTTGCTCGGGCCTGGAGCAGGCTCTTCTGGCAGACCTTGAGGTCCAGGATACATCCAAAGAGGCGGGATTAGTTTCGAAGCACGCCCAGCTCCGATAGCAGAGCGTCCCGTATGCCGGTTGATAGAAGAATGGGGGCTTGACCCGGAGGTCTTACGTTGTTCGCGCCACGAGGAAGATTCCTCAGATTTACCTGGATCGTTTGGCGATACATCATCCGCCACACTAGGCACTATGGCTGTCTCTTCGGTGCGACACAGTTCAGCAGCAAGGCGCTCCCCTTCTGAAGAGAAGCTTACTGTTAGAGCATGTCTAGCGTCGGCACGTAGCCGGAAGAGTAGTTTCAGGGCTGTCAGCCGTGCATCGTTGTCATACTTGTCACTTCCTGCTATTGCACGCAGGGTTTCGTACAGTATCAGCGTCTTCCGAGCAGCATTAATTACGCTGCGGGTAAACAGCCGTACGAATGCCAAGGAAATGACATTGGCGGGTGATCCAAAATGCGAGTCTCCCCTCACTGAGAGAGGGGGAGGAGGCCGGTGCGAGGAGTTGATGACTGGGGGTGGTCGCGGCTGGTCGAGCCGTGCTTTCAACAGCATAACAACGTTTGAGAAATCAGGAATTGTTGCCTCATCAGCAACATGTACAGCAAAATCTACAAGCTCGTGCAGAACTTCAACGTCATCTTCGGTTTGTATGTTGTCAAGTAGTAAAGCTGCGCATTGCGAAGACACTGTACTTCCGCAGAGAGTATCAACCAAGCCGTACGTCTCTCGTAACGCTTGAATAGCCATAATTCGCAACGACTGCTGCCTGCTCCCGTCCTGGATGATGCGCTCCACAATGGTATTGCAGAGATTCAGCCAGTCACCATTCGCAGGGTTGAGGTAGCCTTCATTCGCAAAGTAACGGACTAGTTCCTCGATAGCTGGGTCACTAAGCCGATGTGCACAGCGTAGAGAAAGAGTCATCACAGCATGGCGCTGGACAAAATCTAGTGCATCGCTCGCAGTACCAAGTCTCGTCAGTATCTGAGAAATGGTGTCTTTTGCGTTGCGACGAGCGAAGTTCGGTTTTGTTGGGGGTGGCAGCGAGGTACGAAAGAAAGGCCCAGACTCGTCATTTGCTGGTGTCTGTGAAGGCGAGACTGCTCCAACTTTGGTATGTGTTAGCATTATGAAGCTGCAGGGGAATGACCGCATACCATTACTCGCTGAGCCATTGTCTTGAGCAGGGGCATCATTGGAGTCAGCATCAGTTGTTTTGCTTGAAGTCCTTGCACGATGGCGGTCATCGTCGCGCTCGGCGCAAGTATCGATAATATCTATAAGATCGCCCACGTCAGCTTCACCAAGTAAGGCACCTCTGAGTTCAGTTTGTGTTAGTACGGTGTCCACGAGTCTCAATACAAGCTCTTCTTGAGTTTGGTGGGGATCTTTAATGGAGGCTTTCAGAGCGGGGCCGAGTAGCGCCAGGGGCACTTTGGGCAAGCCATTGCGCCCATCTTCGAGGATGAGACGCTCTAGCACTTGAATTGTGCCCCTGTAAAAGTTGTAGGGCTTTCGGTCTGCGCGCACAGGACCGTCCAAGAGAGTGTGCAGCAGCGCCAAGATGGCAGCACTCCCGATATGCGACTTGAACAAATTGCTGAGTGAAGTCCACGTTTCCTCTTTGAGAGAGTCGACGATCCTGTGGATTGTGCATAGAACCTCGACGCAAGGTCTTAATACCTTTGCTGGCACGCGAACATAGGTCATGATGGTGTCAAAAAGCTTGATACAGTTATCCATGTCTCTGATGTGCACCGTGTCCAGGCAGATGTCCATTGCGCGAGCCAGTAAGAGCTCCAAGTCCTCATCTGTCAAGATTTTGGCATTGAATTTGCAGATATCCACGGCATATTGGAACAGGTGGGCCAGATTGCCATCTTGTTGGGAGGGTTTGCCAGCATTTCGCTTGCTACTTGCTTTGCGGCTGGCATTGGCAGCGTCGCGACTGGCTTTGTAGCATAGATCCAAAGAAGACATAAGGAAAGGCATGATGGACGACTCGCAGGCCTCGACATCGCGGCCCCTCTTGGTGAGGGCATTGATGATGTCAAGGCGCTGGCCAAAGAAGCGGTCGGTCTTGCGCAGCGAAGCAGCATCGAAGAAGACGTTGCGCTCGATGGGAGTGAGCTTGGGCCAGGACACGCAGCCTTTGACGAGCTTGTATCCTGATTCGGCAACATTGTCTGGTTGTTCGGGAAGGAGCAGGTCGCTTGCCACGGACCACAGACCAAGCACATTTTGGACGGGATACTGCTCGAGAATGGCGCATATCGAGTCGATAGCCGCCGCCCGCTCTGGAAACGGGTTTTGGCTGTCCAGCTGGGCAACGAGGCGGTCTAGCTCGGGCGGACCGCCTGTAATGGGCTGGGCACTGTGCTGCGACATTTGCGATATGCGATGCGGGTTACCATCGGTTGAGTGCGGGCTTGCGACCACGGAGCTGGGGCGAGGAGCACCCAGCGAGGGGGAGCGCGAGGGAGTGCATGTCGCAGGCGAGGCGAAGGGCGGCGGGGTGGAGCTCTTGAGGCGACTGCCTGTCAGAGAACGGAAGGCAGTGAAGAGGGCCTGGGTCGACGACCGCCTATCGGGGGTGCGAGGGACAGCATCAGACGGCGGCGACATACAGACTCGCAGTACGGACAGCAAGCCGTATCTTCTGGCAGTCGGTTGGAGTCACGGGAGAGAGTCAGGGCAGGGTCGCGAGGGCGGCGCATCGAATTGGGCATGTCAGTGTGGGCAGAGAACGCGGAGATGCGCAGGAGGTGAATTATCACAATCCGGGGCTGGATCAGGGCCGGGCGTTGGCGCTGGTGGCGATTGGCGGGGCTGGCTGCGGCTCATGTGCTTCTAGCCTGGGGCGAGCCGGAGAAGGTGAGAACAGTCAAGCCCCCGCGGCGGGTGGGTGAAGGAGATCTCGTCACCTGGCTAGCTGGACGGCGAGCTCGGAGTTTTTGCGCTAGTACCTAAGTGGGCTGCACCTCTCAGGACCCAACATCACCGCCAAAGCAGGCCGCCCTCTTCTTCCTCTGCACGGCGGCTCTCTTCTTCTTCTGCTCTACCGACTTTTGGCCCGCCATCATGGCCGACATCTCCACCCTCTCCCAGCTGCTCGAGGCCAGCCTGGATCCGCGGCGCAACAAGGAAGGCAAGCATCTTTTGCTGTTATTGTTATTATTCTGATTTTTATTGTTCGACGTGCCGTGCTACGCTTTACCGTGCTCCATGCTGACTTGCACTCGCAGCCGAGGCAGCAATCGCACAGGAGCAAGCCAAGCCCGGCTTCTCTCTGGCGCTCCTTCGCATCGTCGCTTCCGACTCAGCTCCCCAGACAACCCGGCTAGCCAGCGCCCTCTACTTCAAAAACTTCATAAAGCGCAACTGGGCCGACGAGGATGGCAACTACAAGCTGCCCGAGAACGACGCCGTGGCCATCAAGCGCGAGCTGATTGGCCTCATGGTCTCGGTCCCGCCCAGCCTGCAGTCACAGCTGGGCGAGGCCATCAGCGCCATTGCAGAGAGCGACTTTTGGCAGCGCTGGGACACACTCGTCGATGACCTCATCTCGCGCCTCACCCCAAACAACCCGGTCGTCAACAATGGCGTGCTGCAGGTCGCACATTCCGTCTTCAAGCGCTGGCGGCCGCTCTTCCGTTCCGACGACCTCTTCACCGAAATCAACCACGTCCTGTCCAAGTTTGGCACGCCTTTCCTACAGACGCTCCAAAACACAGACGCCCTCATTACCGCCTCTCAGGGCGACCCCAAAGCTCTCAAGGAGGCATACACCACTCTTGATCTGGTCGTCAAGCTCTTCTACGATCTCTCGTGCCAAGACCTGCCTCCTATCTTCGAAGACCACCTTGCCAGCATCGCCGGCCTTCTCCACAAGTACCTGGTCTCCGACAACCCTGTGCTTCACACCGGCGACGATACCGAATCAGGGCCCCAGGAATATGTTCGGGCTGGTATCTTTGAGGCCCTCATGCTCTACATCCAGAAATACGAAGATGTTTTCGGCCCTCACCTTGGCCAGTTCATCGAGAGCACCTGGAGTTTCCTCATGACGGTTGGACTTGAGACCAAATACGACATCCTCGTCAGCAAAGCCCTCCAGTTCCTCACAGTTGTCGCCTCCACGCAACACGCCGAGAACTTCAACAACCAGACTGTGCTGGTTCAGGTCATCGAAAAGGTCATTCTACCCAACTTGACTTTGCGCGAGTCTGACGTGGAGCTGTTTGAAGACGAGCCGATTGAGTTCATCCGCAGAGATTTGGAAGGCTCAGACAACGATACCCGCCGACGAGCTGCCACAAACTTCCTCCGTCAGCTGATGTCTCGATTCGAAAGTCTAGTCACCACCACCTCGCAAACCTACATCAATGCCTATCTTGAGAACTATGCCAAGAACCCTTCCGAAAACTGGAAGTCAAAAGACACTGCCGTCTACCTCTTCACAGCAATAGCTGCTAAGGGAACAGCAACTGCTGCCCAAGGTATCCTCAGCGTCAACGAAAACGTCAATATCCTCGAATTTTTCACGACACACATTGCATCCGACCTGCAGTCAGCAGATGCAGAGCCCATCTTGAAGGTTGATGCAATCAAATATCTCTACGTATTCCGAAGTCAGTTGTCGCCCGACCTATGGCGCGCTGCATTCCCTCTCCTCGTCAACCAACTGGGCAATAGCAATTATGTAATTCACACGTATGCGTCAATTGCGGTGGAGCGTGCTCTGTTCATGACAGATGCTAACAATCAGCCAATAATTCCACGAGCGGACGTTGTCGGCTCGTCCAAAGACCTCCTGGCCCATCTATTCAAGCTCATCACAAAGAACTCTGCCCCAGAGAAGATTCAAGAGAACGAATTTTTGATGAAGTGCGTCATGCGAGTCTTGATCTTCATTCGGGATGGCATGCTCCCTATCTGCGAAACCATATTAAACAACTTTATTGGTATCGTAAAAGTCATAAGGCACAATCCCAGCAACCCCCGGTTCCAGTACTATCTCTTTGAAGGTATCGGAGCCCTTGTACGATTTGCCGCTCCCAAGCACCCACAAACATTCGAAGACAGGCTGTACGAACCGTTTGCGACTTGTTTGTCCGAAGGTGTTGACGAATTTTCGCCCTACATCTTCCAGCTTTTCTCAGCATTGCTCGAGGCGAACCCTTCGGTGGGATTGAGCGAATATTACCGAGGTCTTTTTACCATCATTCTTCAGGGCGCAGTTTGGGAGCAGCGAGGTAATGTGCCAGCTCTCGCCCGATTACTCACTGTAATGATTGCTCGTGACGCGCAATGGATCGTTGCCGAGCAGAAAGTGGAACCCATTCTTGGTATATTCCAGAAGCTAGTTACCACCAAGGCGCATGAAAGCTACGCCTTTGAGCTGATCGAATCCATCATCGCCAACATCCCACCCCAGAATCTCGAGTCATACTTTGTCCTAATAATCCAGCTCATGTTGCAACGGCTCTCCAACATGAAGACTGAGAACTTCCAGCAACGGCTGATTGCATTCTACCACTTCATCTCAGCGCGACAAGATAAAGGTCTCGGTGCTGACTTCTTCATCAACGTCACCGATCAAATTCAGCACGAGTAAGTTTTCTTTCCAAAAACACGTGATTATGCTAACATTGGACTAGTGTCTTCAAGCCCATATACTTGACAGTCATTCTCCCAGACACCCAAAAGCTCGCGCGCCCAACTGACCGCAAGACTGCTGTCGTCTCCTTCACCAAGACTCTCGGTGACTCGCAGGCCTTTGTCGACCGATACCCCAAAGGCTGGACGCTGACCACACAGCGCCTCATCGAGTTACTTGTCAACCCTCCTGTCCCTACTACCGCAGATGACATCATTCCCGATGCAGACGTCGACGAGCTTGGCTTTGGTGTTGGCTTCACCCAGCTAAACACCTGCAAGAAACCGCCCCGCGACCCATTCCCGGAGATTGTGGACGTCAAAGCATGGGTTGGGCAGTACTTGAAAGACGCAAATGAGAGGCACGGTGGTAGGATTGTGTCAATAGTGCAGGAGAGGCTGGATGCAGACAGCAAACAGGCCCTTGCCGAGTATTTGCGGTAACTAGTAGAAGACAGGGCATGGTAGTAGGAAGTATTGGGGAAAGATTTTAAAGAGCAAAAGAGGATGCATATGATACCAGGATTAGGTGGAGCGAGTAGCATAGATATGTAGATGGAATAAGATGAGTTTCGGACACTTGCCAAGTCCACATAAATCTACAGAGGGTATACATGCAATGCATATCAACCACACAACTCACGCCTCCCCATCCACAATCTCATACCCAATCTTACTCACCCCCTTCTGCCTCTTAATCCCCCTCACAACTACCCTCCCACACTCCCCCAACCGCCTCACATGCGTCCCCCCACACGTATAACTCCCCAATCCCCCAATCCTCACAACCCTCACCTCCCCCTCCCCCAACCCCTGCACACCCCCCAAACACTCCCGCCCCGCCCGCTCCGCCCCCCAAACCTCGATACACACCTCGTGATCCCCGCCCACCAACCCATCCACCACCTCCTGAATCCGCGCCTTCGCCGTCCCGGGTATCAGCCCCCCGAACTCGACCCACGCCGCGCCCGGGTAGTGCGACGCTTTGCCATCCGTAATACCCGACGGTAGTTCGCCAGAGGCCACAAGCGTGTTGACCGCGAGACCCAGCGCGTGGCCCGCGGTATGCAGACGGCTGTGCCGCACGCGCGCGTCCACGTCCACATGCTGCACGCACGCCTCGCCCGCGGCAAACCTCGCTTCGCCGTCAAACGTGCCCATGTGCAGGATGGCCGGCCCCGCGCTGCGCACCTGGTGCACGGTGAAGCGCGCGGGTGTGTGGCCCGAGGTTATGACGCCCGTGTCGGACGGCTGGCCGCCGCCCTGCGGGTGGAAGATTGTGGAGGGGGTGGTGAGGATGTAGGCATTTGTGGTTGGGTGGGGGGGTTTGAAGAGGGATTGGGTGGTGGCGGGGAGGGAGGGGAGGGGGTGGGTGGAGGTTATGGGGGCCGTGTGGGTGTATTGGTGGCCTGATTTTTGGTAGAGGGGGTCTGATTTTGCGGATAAGGGGTCCATGGTGATGGAGATTTGGTGTTGGTGGGTTTTAGTTGATGTTATTGGTGGTATGCGAGGGAAAGTGTGGATGGGGAGATGCGTGGAAGTGCTTGGTGGAAGAGGTATATAAGTTTTTTTTTATATTTTTGGCATGTTTGATGTGGAGGCGAGTTGGTGTGGATTTTTAATGGTATGTGGAAACTTCCAGATAGGAAATGCTTAGCTGTGTGTGTAGATGCACGCCCAACCAAGTACATACGCTTTACCGCTTTGGGAGGGTATATTTACCTCTTTTACATTCCGCAAGTAGACGCAATCGACTAGTTGTGCAGACACAAATTTAATAATAGGAGAGTTAAGGTCTACGAAAGGTCTACAAGATTTCCGAAGCCTCCTCTTTATTGCCTCCAAACGAGTCCAAGCCTACACATTTCGGAGTAGGTCTTGGAGTAATTCTGGAGTATATATTATGGAATGATGCACAGAAGCATACATGAGGCTGATACCTTCGCGATCAATGCTTATCTAGGTATCATTACTGATATTCTTGCTCATCCTGTCCGTGCTGCAGGATTCTTAGCGAACAGAATAAAGACAGCGAGTCAAGGGTTGGACAGGGGACAGCCGGACTAGACCAACAAGATCTGAAGCGAGAAATCGAGCCAATCCTGCCTCGGTAGAAATACAATCAACAGCGTGTGGCACGTATCTACGACAAAGAACGTCAACTTACGACTTCATTTCATTCCCTCGCGTAAGACCGCATACAATTACGCTCAAAATCGTATGTTACCCACAGATCATGAGAGTGCAGCCTAATTAAACCGCGTTCCGTACAGGTAGCTCGCTCGTATGCAACGGCCATTGCCGTCTGGCGCAACATCTGGCGCAACTCCAGCCCGCCAAGGAAAATAATTGTCGTCTGCTGCCTTGCGCTAACATGTCTATTTCGAGGACACTGGTTGTCTCTCCCCCGCACTCCGTACCAGAAGGGACAAGAAACCTAAATTTTGCTACCTAGGTAGCATTCGGCCGAAGAATCATGCTTTTTACTTCCAGGTTATGCCAAACATGTAATATTACCTTACAGTTGGCATTCGAAAGCATCGAAGATCGAAGCTCCAAAAAAGTGGTGCACCACCTCACGAAAGAATCACTCGTTGAATCAGTATTATGTCGAAGCTGCCACCTTTGTCGCCTAATGGTGTATCACCTTAAGCAGACTTGGTCTCCAGAACACAGAGAGGGGCTAGAAGACCTGAAAGAGGAGCCCACGTCCCTTACGGAAGATGACTTCAGGTCATCGGACTTTGACTTTGCAGCATTTCCTAGCAGTCGCATTGTTCTCCTCGAGTACATGCTGGGGCTCCCCGAAACTCTCAACCTTCATGCACAGATAAAGAAGTATGGAGATGGGTCTGATGGTTTGTTTGGCTGGATTGAATTTGTTTGCGACGCTTTCAACAATGAAAATGCCAACGCCGTTGTGCCACGGTTCTGGATCTTCCAAAATGAAGGTGCGCTTCAAGGTTGCCATATGGCACTAAATTTTCTAACCACCACGAGCTAGCATTCGGAGCTTCACCTATTACAAGCAGATTGAACGGTAGCACCGCTGCAGCAGATTGCCAAACCACTGTGGAAGAGTGGCTGACCCAGTGTAACGGGCATACTGATTGTACATCACAGCGGCAGAACTTTCTTCCCACTCGATTGTTGGATCTTACTGATGTTAGAAAAGGCAAAGTGCGCCTTGTAATGTCCCGTGATATCGACCAAACAGCACGCTATGTGACTTTGAGTCACTGCTGGGGTGGTGATGTTCCATTTCAGCTTAGGGAGGAGACTAAGAACCGTATGAGAAGCGGTTTTGAGCTGCAAGAAATGCCGAAAACATTTCGACAGGCTATTGACGTAGCCACGTGGGCAAACGGTAAGCCAAATTGTTTGACTAATTTGAAATATATAGTGCTGACTTGTGTATATCAAAGTCCGCTACATATGGATCGATTCATGCTGTATCATACAAGGATCAGCTTGCGATTGGGAGAAAGAGGCAAAAATGATGCAGAAAGTCTACAAACACACTTACCTCAACATCTCCGCAGACCATTCTGTGAACAGTCATGGAGGTTGCTTTGCGGACCGCCTCGCATATAAAATGACACCCTGTCCATATGATGCTTCGGGCCTAGGTCAGGTGTTCTTTCTTCCTCAACATGACCTGACGGAACCTTTGAGAGATTCTTCGATAGCCACAAGGGCATGGGTCACTCAAGAACGCTTTCTATCCCCAAGAATAGTGCATTTCACTACCGACCAAATTTTCTGGGAATGCGCGAGTTTGTATGCATGCGAAACCTTCCCAAGGGGTATGCCTCATGTGTATGACAGCGCTACGAGTCGACATTTCAGAGTCTCTCAGAGTCTGGCGCTAACAAATCAGGAAGATAATCAAGATAAGTATGAAACCTGGGGGCGATTATGCGAGGATTACTCACGCTCGAGGCTGACGTATACCTCCGACAAACTCGTTGCGTTCGCTGGAATAGTGGGCGAATTCCAGTTATGCTTACCAAATGATATTTATCTAGCTGGCCTTTGGAAAGCAGACCTTGTTTCTGGTCTGCTCTGGAAAGCCACTGCCCTAGATGGGCGTCCGATCCAAGCAAACGGTTCACATGATACTAATGCCGATTCTTACATCACAGCCTCTATTCCCGAAGAATACCGTGCACCGTCATGGTCCTGGATAGGCAAAGACTGCGGGATCTTTTGGCAAAGGCGGAGGAGACATTTCAAGTCTCAGTCGGTCATAGCAATACTGGAAGCGAGCATCGATCTGGTTAAAGATAGCGAGTGTGCTGGCGATATTCGTGGAGGCCATATCAAGGTTCGAGGACTTCTCAGAGCCGCACAATGGAATCAGACAGGACATGCCGAGTCCATTATCTTCGATGGCAAGTCTGAAGATCAAATTCTTGAATCGAAAGGAGACCCATCTTCACATAAAGTCGGTTCTTTTCTCATTCAGCGAGATACAGGGAGTGCTTTTCCAGCTAAAGACATATTCTGTCTTCCTGTGAGGCTAGATATCTCGTTCAAAGCAGACACACCGGGGAGCCTGATGATTGAGGGTTTAATTCTTGGGGAAACAGAGGAAGAGGGTAAGTATAAGCGACTGGGGTATTTCGAGGCAGTTGGAGAGGCGTATTGTAAGGCATTGCTCTTGGAACTTCGACCAGCGGCATTAGAGCTTAGTCATCCATGGGTATCGATCAAGCTACCCTTCAAGACATCTGCGACTGATACCCTCCCCGAGAACACTGGAGGTGATATCCAGTATAACAAAGAATACTTCAAAGAGGCGGAAGAGCGTGAGCTCACAATAGTCTGAGTTTATCCGGGAAAAGTTTTGAGCGGCAATGAAATTGAATTCAAATCTCCATTCTATTTCCGAAGTAAAATAACGTGGTTTACAAGCGAGCCGCCACCCCAACCAACTTTGCGCACCTAGTAATCTCCTACCCCAAATAACTCAACCAATAATGCCTCAATCAACCTACCAAGAATCAGATATTATTCTTGCTATATCTTCTCTTTAACAAGAGCAAATTAAGCAGGTCGGGCGTGCTGCTTCAATATTTAACGTTCCAAGATCAACGCTACGTGACCGACGCGCTGGTATCGCTGCCCGACGCGATTGCCAGCCCAAGTCAAAGAAGCTCAGCCAGCTAGAGGAGGAGGTAATAGTCGAGTATATCCTTAATCTAGATTCTTGTAGTTTTGCCCCAACTCTAGCTACTGTGCGTAAGATAGCTAATAAACTACTTACTCAGCGTAGAGGCAGCCCTGTCGGCATCTACTAGGCGCGCAACTTTGTCAAGCGTACTAATAGTCTTACAACGCGTTTCAATTACCTATACAATAGGTAGCAAGCCTTATATAAGGACCTAGCTATTATAAGTAGCTAGTTTAAGCAGGTACAGCGTACAAAAGCTACGTATAGGATAGCTAATAAAGATATCTATAACTTTAACAAGGCTAGCTTTATAATAGGTAAGATTATAACTTAGCTTGTTGTAACAAGGTTAGAGAGGAGAGGTAGGCTAAAGGCTATCTAGCCTAGTAATTATAAGTAGGTAATAGCAATCGCTACAATTAACGCTACTAGCTAGGTAGTCCTACTATTCCTTATCTTTGCTAGCAAGTACTACCTCTCTACCTAGTACAAGGAAGACTATATCCTACAAGACTAGGCTATTAGAATTAGCAACAATAGCTAGATAATAGATAAGCTAGCTATTAACTAGCTTAAGTACTTTAATAAGTATACAAAGAACTAAGTAGTTAGTATATATTAGCTACTTATACTTAATAGTTATAGAAGCTACTACTCTCTTAAGTTTAATAAGATCTATAAAGAGAATAATATCTATATACTCTATATACTAGCTTACTTATCTTACTTACTTTAGCTTCTTAATATTAGCTACTTCTCTCTATTAAAGAAGGTATATAGCTATTAGGTTAAGAGCTTAATCTAGAACTATATTAATATTAGATAGAAAGGTTACTTAAAAGTAAAGGTTATATATAGTTTACTAAGAATAGTATAAGACTATAATAAATAGATATAATAATTAATTACTCTCTAATTAACTAATTAATTGTTCTCTTCTTCTAGTAGCTCTATATACTTAAATCTACTTAGTTTACTAAGGTTACCCTATATAGAAAGTAGAGATCTAATATCTCTATTATAGTAGTTTAGCCCTATACTATTTAGATTATAATATAATTAACTAATATTCTTATAATACCTATTTTATATATAATAGTCTAGATAGATAGCTTCTTATAGTTTTAGGATTAGTATAATCCTAGGACTACTTACTCTCTAGATTATATATCTTATCTAATATACCCTCTTAGCTAGAAACCTTAGTTTTTAGCTAGCTATAGAGTAATTAGTTTAAGTTAATCCTATATCTCTTCTAGTTAGGGTTAAGTTTTACTTAAGATTAATTAATCTTACTTAACTAGTATAAGTTAATTAAGAAACCTTACCTATTTATTTAATAGTAATACTTTTATTAGTCTATCTATAATTATTTTATCTAATTAGGTATACTCTATCTATAGGGTCTCTTTTAAGACTTCTTATCTAAGCTAGTAGTTATAGATATTAATATACCTTAGTTTAGTCTAAAGCTTTACTATATCCTAAGTTACTAGTTAGATTATCTAAGTATTATTATATTTAATTATAATTATATTAGTCTATAAAGTAATCTAAAGCTTATAGAGGAGTTATATAATAAAGATAGCTTTTTTTACTACTTAAAAAAGAGTAAAGAGCTTAGCTTTAGTTATAGAAGTAGTAACTATATCCTACTTACTTACCCTCTATATAATAAGTATAATAAGGTTATAAGACTTCTAAGATCTTGTAATACTTTAGATATATTATAGTTATAGTCTTTAGCTTAAAGTAAGGCTAGTATACTCTAGTATAGGGTTAGTATACTATTATTAGATTTAAAGAGCTTAATATAGAGGTTACTAAAAAGGCTTTTTAGTAATAGCTAGGTAGATTACTTAATTAAAGGAGTACAAGTAAGTATATAATAAATCTCTATAATAAATTAATAATTAATTAAGTTCTCTAGGTTATTCTATCTACCTCTATACTCCTCTTAATATCCTTAAGATTCTTAGCTTACTAAAGCCCTACTAGGGTAAGCCTTTATTTAGGTTAAGTTTTGTTAAGCTTTAGCTAAAAGAGTACTTAAGTAAGAGTACTACTTTAGCTAAAGTATACCTTTATATAAGATATACTACTTTATATACTAGTACTTACCTTAGCTAAGTCTAGATATACCTAGAGGCTACTAGTTTACTAGCTTAGCTACTA
>JALNQK010000236.1:0-33463 GCA_028458525.1 Ophiosphaerella herpotricha
AGAGCTAGTAGATACAATTAACGTATCTATTAAATATTACTAGTACCTATTAATATTAGCTAAAGCGCATATACAAAGTACGTCTCTAAAGAAACTTACTAAGGTATAACTACTTTAGTTATTATCTAAGTAGTACTTGTAGCGCCTTTCTTCTAGCTTATTGTAGACAACCTTCTACTAGTAGATATTCTAAGCGTAGCGTAGGCAAGTAGTATAAAGAGTAACCTAGTCGGCGCGTAGAGTGTTTACGCTCTAAACAAAAGGTATAGTGTAATAAATATTACTTTTCTTAATAAACTTAGGGTGTAGGTAGAAGACTATAATAATATTATTAGTTAATAGATAAGTATTAATTACAAGCTAAGTATACGTTTTAGTTACGCTATAGTTATAAAGAGATAGAGTAACGTAACTATATAGAAAATATTATTACTATATAGACTATACTAGTTACTAGGCTATAAAGGTTCTTACCTATTATAAATAAAATATAACGTTATTATTTAAGTTATAATCTTTTACTTATTATTAAGTAAATAAAAGAATTATATATAAGTATAACAATAATAATATATATACAACGCGCACAAGTAGTATAATATATATATAAATACTCTTTTCTCTTTTCTCTTATAAAGGTTTAGGGTTTTTATTAAGGTTGCGATTTAAGGCTAGTAAGGATACTAGCTAGAGGGGGAGGCTCTATAATAAGGTTACAAGACTCTTAAGATCTTATAATATCCTAGATATATTATAGTTATAGTCTTTAGCTTGGAGTAAGGCTAGCGTACTCTAGTATAGGGTTAGTGCGCTATTAGTATAGGGCTAGTCTACTATACTAGTATATAAGAGGCTCTATACTTGCGTATAGAGTTAAGCAAGTATTATTTACCTTCTTAAGAATTCTACTTAAATTACTATTATCTCTTTACTATTTTCTATAGCCTATAGTAAGTACTATTACCTTCTAGCTACTTTTAATAAGTTCTTAAAGTATCTTTATATAAAAGTCTTATCTATATTATAGTTATACTTATAGTATATATACTATTATTTATATAGGTCTCCTATAAGGTACTATATAGCTTAAAGGACTTTATCTTTATTTTTTTTAAAGTCTTAAGGTATAAAGTAAAATACTATTTTATATAAGTAATAGAACTCTTAGTATTCTTTTAAAAACTTACTCTTATATTCTATAGAGTCTTTAAGATAGAGTATATACTTTATATACGTATTATTAGTTAGAGAAGTTATATTCTACTTACGTAAAGCTAGAATAGTAACCTTAAGATTATCCTTAAAGGGTATAATATAGAAAGTAGCTTGTTCTTATTCTAGGCGTATAATTTCTTCTTCTAGAGTATAAAGTATATATAGTTAGATTAGTCTATTATACCTAATAGTTACTTTATAAATATAATCTTTAATTATTATAGGTATACTTAAGGTATATTCTAGTTATATACTACTTACACTCTATATAGAGTCTTATTTAGCTATTAACTAAGTATTTTCCTTTATAGTTATAGCTTAGTATAAAGAGTATATATTTATTATCTCTAGACTATTAGTAAAGAAGTATTATTATATTAAGAGTAGCTAGAAAGTAATAGTACTTACTATAGGCTATAGAAGATAGTAAAGAGATAATAGTAATTTAAGTAGAATTCTTAAGAAAGTAAATAATACTTACTTAACTTTATACGCAAGTATAGAGCCTCTTATACGCTAGCGTAGCAGACTAGCCCTATACTAATAGCGTACTAACTCTATACTAGAGCGCGCTAGCCCTACTCTAGGCTAAGGACTATAACTATAGTATATCTAAGGTATTACAAGATCTTAGGGGTCTTATAACCTTATTATACAATGTTCTATAGGCTATCTAATCTTATTATACCCTTAATATTGCTATTACCTATACTTCTTAATTATAACCTGCGCGTTAGAGTTCTAAAAGGTTTAAGGAGTTAGCGCTTAATTCTAGCTAAGTAGAAAGTAAGAGGGTATAGTAACTATATTACTATACAAGCCTGTCTATAGTTAGATTGTATAATAATAATAATTAGGATATACTAGAAAAATGCCCTAGTAGAGGCTAGTATCTATCTTGCTCTTAGCAAGCAATATACTATAAATAACAATCGCTCTATATAGCTAGTATAACACCGCAATTGCGTTTGTAATTATAAAAATAGTTAATAATTGCTTATATCCTAAGCTATCTTAATCTAACCCTAAATTCTTATAATCTTCTAGCTATCTACGTAAAACTACTAAGGATAGGAGTAACGCTGCTGTAAGGAGATAAAGTAGTTCTGAGCCGTAAGCAAAGCAATTATTGCTGCCCCTGTTTTACTTAGAAAAATAGGAAGTTGAAGTCGTATTTCCTACCTCATAGGATAAACAATATTTAGGGCTGTCAAGATAGCGATCATATATACCAACTATATAGCCTAGTAGGGAAACATTAAAACACGTAGGATTTAAGCCAGCTGGTTATCCCACAAATTAGCAAGCCTAAAGAGTTTACTTAGATCTTCTTATATTTGTACCAGTGAGAAGCTGGAGGTTGCATCGTACAGCCATGTCAACCCAGTACATCTCGCCTTTCGAGCGAAGTGCGAACACGATTGCAGTTATACCAGCTATTGACAAACCTGCTTGGCAAGCGCCGAAGAGAGCAGCCAGGACTCTCTCCCAGAAGTAGGGGTGTCCCAAACTCTCGTTCATCCTGTTCAGCTTGCGTGGCCTGACATCGCGATATATGAGCACGACGCTCAGCAGGAGTCCAACCGAGAAGCAAATAGCAAAACTGATAAGGACGGATGTCATGTCGAAGAGAGAAGATCTGTGCAGCATTTGCACAGGAAGACACATGCTTATATACTAGATTCAGGGATTTGTTTACCTCACATGCCGAGCACCTTCACTGTAAGTGTTCGAGGCCCGGCACCAACATGCGTATCGCATGAATGAGGCATGACTGATGTCTCAGCGCTATGATTGATGGCGCCCTGGTACAGCTGTTCGTAGGAGTGAAAGAACGGGAAAGGCGGTGCAGTGTAAGTACTCCACCTCCGTTGCACCTGACCCACCCACCCTCTAGGAAGACAGCTCCTCCCCTGAAGCCACACATAGTCACGCCCCATGAATCCTTACGCGGACTGGGCACGTCTCCTACAAGCTTTGATGAAATTTGGAAACCACTGCATCCTGCAATGCCCGGGGATAGAGCGAACCAGTGATGTGACTGGGTTACCTATTGCCAAACTGGAGCGCCGGCGGCATCACGATCGGCCATACCCGATAGCGTCTCCTGGTTAATGGCACTGGGGCGTAGCTGGCGCTG
Source organism: Ophiosphaerella herpotricha (assembly GCA_028458525.1). NCBI lineage: Eukaryota > Fungi > Ascomycota > Dothideomycetes > Pleosporales > Phaeosphaeriaceae > Ophiosphaerella > Ophiosphaerella herpotricha. Next base: position 3,356 of record JALNQK010000236.1, read on the forward strand.
TCCATTGATTTCTGCAAAAGACAAATAACATGACCAATCGCTTGAGTGACATACTCTCCAGTGTTAGATAGGCCTGTACAGCTTTCCGTACGTAAGGACACAGCAGTTACTAATTAGCGAAGTCCTCATAGTTCATGGAGAAATGAACTGGGTCTAGACTTACAGAGTGATAGGAAGCTAACAAGGAGGAAAACGTACATACAGGAGATTCAGCACTGCTGCGAGGAGGTTTTTCCATGAAGGAAAGGGGCGGACGTCACACATCCCTGACTAGCGTGCGTTATCGCAGGGCGCAGATGAGCGTGCATGGAAGGCGACATGTCTATTACCCCTCGGAATTCAAAACCTTGAGGCGCAGGGAATGCCGAATATCAGCTGAGCAGCAAAAGCTGGATATAAAGGGATCCATTACCTCAAAATTCTAGTCCATCACTCCTCTTGTCTACTTTTCCCAAACATCTTCTTCTCCATTAAACACAATCGAACACCTCTGCTGCCTTAAGATGAGTTCTCAAAATACCATTGAAGACCCGACACTATATCAGGACAAGGTGTGTTTGTGTCAACACCAAAAGTTCCTAGTGGTTGCTGAGCATGCTAGTTCCCTACCAATGATTCCGAAAAGTCCGTTGGGGCAGCTAGCATCAGAGAGGGTAGCTTGAATTGTATTCAATCAGCTCATGTTTCGCAGCCAGCACTAGAACGTAAGGACTCCCAAGATAAAGGGGACAAGGAGCGTACAGAAGGTCCGCCTCATAACATAGCAGATCCATCCCCACCCTCCCAGCTTGGTATGTTTTCACAACTATTTATAGACCCTAGTTAATTTAATGAGGTGCGATAGAGAGGGTGCGGCTGTCAGTTATTCAGCTTGGCTGTGACTTCACCCAATTGAAGGAACGCATGGGGGAGACGATGAGCAGCATCAGCTACGTCATGACACGCCTGGAGGAGCTGGACGATCTACTTGATAACCTGAGGAATGAGGTCGACCAACCGAAGGGAACAATTCAGAGAAGTCGGAAAGAAAGAGGCATTTTGAAGAGAGGGAGGGAGGAAAGAGACGACAGATATCAGCTTGTAGGCTATACGCGACGCGAGAAAAAGAGAGCACGTGTGACTTGGGAAGGCTAGTTGTCATGTAATTGAAACGAAAAGACTTAATGGTGAAAGGGTAAACTCACATTATGAGTGGCGATCTGTTTCTCTCTATGGATTTCCCGCTCGGGTGCTATTAACCCATTAGTGACTACAGCGAAGCTAGGTACTTATTACCGAAATGTGAAGGATAGAAAGCTCGCTCCCCTGTATTCCTCTTAACCTATGTGGACTTCTACATCCCTCGTAAACTTTTATTCACGAACTTTGAAATAGTCTTCCAAAGCTGGCACACTCGAATTTCGCATAAAGGACAGGCTAGAGGCGATTAAGGACCGATATGGGACTGCATTAGTACAATTAATGGAAAGACTCGAGTAGGCGGTTCGAGATGCTCAAACGGAGCCACTAAGATCTACGAAAAATCATGGTTGGTTAGCCGAGCTGCTCCTTTAATGAGTATGGGTACCTACCTGAGGATGTAGTATCTCAATGAAAGACGCGTTGAAGCTTCATTACCGTCAAAGCTGCTGTAACGTAGTGAGGATAGATTGACCTTAGTCAACGTACCTGCACAGCAACGCACAAGCGACATGAACTTACACCAGTCAAAAAGATATCATCGAAGCGCTGGCATCAATGCCCCGTTGTTGTTATCCAGCCACCAGCTACCGCATTTGATTTCGGTTCTGTTTCCATTTCGGTTCCAGCTATTAATTAATGGCACGTTTCTGAGGACTGAAAAGGGTTCCACACTGACGTCAAGCTCTCGTGTCGCCACACTAAGCCTACAGCGCTCTAGCGTCTCATCAAGGACCCCGTCCCGTGTGATTCATCCAGTGCGGCACAACCACTCCAACTCTGATTGGCTCGAGGACTTGGCGCTTAATAACCAGGCGCTGAAATAAGAAGAACAATCACTCAGATGCTCTTTTGTCGTTGCATTGTCTGCTAGACTTGATTTCGTTGAGCTTGCAGTCTCATTATGCACCGCTACTGCCTTGCAGGGTGTTTTGGCCCATGGCGCAATCCGCGTTTACCCGCGTTTACCGACGATATGGTCAAACCGCTTGTGCCAGAGTCGTACGGCGTATGAGGAGGTTCGTAGGTTACCTTCGCCCGTCCACGTTGACGTCGCCGGCAATGGCATGGCGACTTTATAGTGGGCGGGGGTACAGTTTGTCCTCAGCATAATTCAGTCTTTGTTAATTGTAGACGTGGAGGGGCTTACTAGAGTATCTCGACCTGGCGGCGACCAAGGCTGACCCGTTTTGTCTATAGATACAAATCCATTGAAGCGGCCATTGCGATGCGCCAGAAAGTAGATATCTGTGTCGTATTCTTGGCACAATTTCGTCAATTTTTCGTAGAGGGTTTTGGATAGCTTCTAGTAGTTGTCGTTCGCAGCTCGTCTTGGCTTTGCGCGTGCTAGTAGCTGCGACTGCTGCTGAGATGACATACTGTGGCACCGAGAAACTAGAGTATAGCTCGCGCATATGAGCGTGAATAGGAAGGATTATAAGGCTAGTTGTGCCTAGAGAGTGCCTACCCTGCGTGCAGAATACGGATTTGGGACTGTGGTTCCCGTTTTCAGGCCTTGGTTGCGGTTCCCATTCTCGGGCCCATGATTACAGTCTCCGGGTCCTGAGCCTATCCTTTGTTGCTATAGGAGTCGATGCGTGTCATTCTGGGTCCTGTTCCCGGCTCCATCCTAAAACGTGGGGCACGAATCTAGTTTCTGGTTCCCATTTTCGAGCGCATCGCGATTGCTGAAACCGCTTTCGTTGTTGTAGAGCACCGTAGCACATACCATGATTGGTGGAGGTTGTAATGTGTGCAAGACGTAATTGGGATTCGAATATTCGAGTCCCCGTTTTCACGCTCTGTCGCGGTTCTCGAATGTCGAAATTGGTGCACCGTTACTGTATCACATTGTTAGTCAGTGAGACGACAACTTTGCCGAGCTCCGAGTAACAAAAATTGAAAAGTGAGAAATCAGAATCAGGTCGATGCTGCTGTCTGCTGTTCCATGCGGATTGATTACGCCACTCTTCTCGGCTAAATCCTGGACGTTCGGGATCGATGTGGATCTGTGGGAAGCAGATCCTGTCAGGGTTCAGCAGCAATCTGATTCAGTAGTGAAGAACATCAATTGTATTAGCCTAGTTAGGGTTGAGATTAGATAGGCGTTCAGAAGACGAGAAGGCGCAGGCCGCGCGGGATCTACACCCGCATTCACAGCAATGGAGGGGACACACAGTTCTGTCTCTGGCATCCCGTACGAAACTCTTTCGAAGACGGGCGGTCAGAAGACAAGAACACGCACGTTGTACGGGATATGCGTCCTCATTTGCAGCAGCCAGTCTGTACTGCGCATCCCCTACGGGCGATTTGCATCTACGGGCGGTTAGGGCGTCCGGCCACTTTATGACCAAGGGTGATGGAACTGCTGGTTATTAAGCTTTAGAAGCCCGTACAGGAGCCTAGAGAGTGCGGGGGCTTAAAGAACAATATTTGGCGTCCCGTGCGGGAGTTTGTCCCGTATGAGACCTTGTCCTTTATGGGCGCTTAGAGAACAGACTTTGGTATCCCGCACGGGAAGCGGTCCCTCACAGGCGTTCAGAAGACAGTATCTAACGTCCCGTACGGGAGTTTATCCCGTATAAGATCTTGTCCCTTACGACAGCTCTGAGAACACGGGCGCTTAGAGGCAGAACTTGGTATCCCGCACGGGAAGCGTTCAGACAGCATCTCGCGTCCCGTGCGGGAGTTTTTCCCTCACAAGACCTCGTCCCTTCCGAGCGCTCAGAATGCAGCACCTGGGGTTCCGTAACTTACGGGATTTGGTCCCATCTGATATCCGCATATATCTGGGGCGGGGTGGAATGAGCAGTCCGTACGGGAAGCATACCCTTGCTCGCAGCAGTAGGAAAAGGATATACATCTTTCCACTAGCGATGTTGTTCGATTTCTTCAACGAGCAACATAGGTAGCGTGTCTAACCTCCAATTAATAGACAGACGGTCTGGATTCGTGACGAAAGTCGATGAAGGCTAGCTGCCTGTGTGCACGAAGAGCGCTGTACTGAGGCAATGCCACTTGGATGTGACCGCTTTCTGCTATTATTATTATTATTATTATTTCCTACTCGGTTTCAGCCGCGTTTTCTGCGCAGCTATGCCCGGTTCGGCTGGCTTGGCAGACAGCCGACGTGACGCGGATGCGTTCCGCGCCGCACCACTTCACTCTTGTAAACAAGAGCCATCTGTCCCCAGAGGCCTGCCGTTTTCCCTTTGACCACTATCTAAGCATGCTTTGCTCGGCCATCTAGATATTGGTTCTACTGACTGGACACTGTGCTTCTAGGCTCGTAGAGGCGCTCTGCCTCGTCTGTCGCGTCCGCCGTACCTACAGTCTCCCCCCAGCGCTCGGCGTCGTCTGCGCATCTCTGATCCCCACTTGCCCAAGGATCTGCGTCTGTTCCATATACTCGATGGCTTTGGTGGCTAACTGTGGCTTGCTTAGGATGGCCCGGAGGTTGTGTCGTCCCGACAGGGTGCCGAAGATGCGATTCCTGAGGTCCTTGTGGGTGCTGCAGCGGAGGAGGACGTGGGCAACGGTCTGGCGTCTCTCTCCGCAGTCGCAGCCAGGGCTGGTGACGTCAGGTACGTTTCGGTTGAAGAGGAAGTCTCTTAGGCCGATCTTCTCGGTTCGCAACTGCACCAGCAGGGCGCTCTCACGTTTGCTGAGGCCTTCGTGGAGCCGGAGCACCTTTTTAGTGGGCAGCGGTGTATGTCTGTATGTCGCTCTGCCCTTTGTCTCTGTCCTCCACTTGGCTATCCATGCTCGCTCTGCCTGTGTCTTGCACCATCTCTTGAGTGTTGTCCTGAGTGGATGAAGACTTGGAGGTGCTTCTGCTGGTGGGTGCCTGCGGCCGTCTTCTCTCCATCCAGTGGCCTCCTTGGCGGCCTTGTCTGCTGCTTCGTTTCCCGGGATCCCTACGTGGGCAGGTATCCATCGGACTATCACTGGCCGTCCCATGTCCTGGAGCTCCTGGACTTGTCGTGCGATTTCCTTGAGGATGTAGGCTCCCGACCTTCCTTCTGCCTTGCTTATGGACCGGATGGCGGCCTGGTTGTCTGTATAGACGGCAATCTCTCCTCGGCTGCCACCTCGGTCTGCGTACTCTTGTGCTATCTGCAGTGCTAAGTTTATTCCTTGTAGCTCAGCTGCGTACACCGTTGACACTGTGTCTGGACCCATGTGTGCTGTGCGGATCTGCTGCGTGAGCGGGCACACTGCTGCTGCTCCAATCTCGCCGTCTATTCCACTCCCATCAGTGTATATCGCGAGGCTTTTGTCTGTTGCGCATTCCCTGTCGTGTCGATTGCGGGCTTTTTCTCCATCGTGTTCAATATGGGTCTCTGGGCCGCGTCGCCATGGTGTGATGAACGGGGTTATAGGCTCCTGCTGGCTGAGATCCCGGACCTGCTCGCTCCTCATTTCGTTGTAGATTCTTTGCCAGGGTGCTATATGTGCCTTGCAGTTTTTTGCTGCTGTTGCAGGTGTGGATTCACTGGGCCGGAAGCCTGCGGTGTGCGCGATATCCCAACATGAGGACAGCCGGGTGACAATGTCTGCGTTGTGTTTCCAGATCTGTTGTTCGATGGGGAGGAGGAATGCCTCGATGTCGAGCGCCGCTCTTGATGTGGCCTTGTATGCGCCGCAGATGGTTCTCGCTGCTCTTGCTTGGATGCCTTGTAAGATATCGAGCGTTTTCTGTGTATAGGCGTTCTTCTTGCCGTTCAGGTTGGCGTTTGACCATATGGAGCATGCATACATCATCTGGGGGAGCGCGGTTCCTTTGTAGAGTCTTCGCATGTCTGCTAGACCAACGCCCCACGTTGAGCTTCCGAGGCTACTTAGCGTGTTCACTGTTCTGGTTACCTTCTGTCTGATCTGCTCTATGTGTACCCTCCACTTCAACTTGGTGTCCATCGTCACCCCAAGGTACTTGCAGGTCTCCTTAGGCTTCACTTCACCCCACGCAGTTTGGATGGGTGTACTAGTGTCGATGCTTATGCGTGATCTTGTGAAGTGGGTAAGCTGAAACTTGTCTGGAGCGAAGACAGAAGCGTGGGTGTTTGCCCAGTGTTGCGCTTTCTCCAGCGTTCTGCCCAGGATCTCGCATGTCTTCTCTGTGGTGTCGCCCCACGCCAGGATGCCCACGTCGTCGATGTATCCTGTTGACATGGCGTCCGTCTCTTGGTTGCATTCGTCGATGAGGTCTGCATTGTAGAAGAGGTAAAGGATAGGCGAGAGCGGAGAGCCCTGAGGGATGCCCGTGTTTATCGCATAGTCTCCTGATTGGAAACCGTCGATGGAGATGCGTGTGTGTCTATTGCTCAGAAAGCTCGCAATCCACGTGACTGTTTGCTCGTCGACTCTTCAGCTACCTATTATATAATGCTGCAGCGCATTGCCAGACTACGTGTAGTAGGATACCAATATTCTATGCTGCGGAGAGCGGTTACGGAGCCGTCGGCGAGCTACTTCTCCAAAACTGGCGCCGGTGCTGTATAGTAGTCAGTAGTATGGCCAGAAGCCGTGACAGCGTGTTGCAGAGAGTGGTTATGAAGCCGTCATCAAGCTACTTTTCGAGGATAGCGCTGGCGCAGACTGCTCAAATATCTCTGGCCTGACGATGCTGTGGTACGTTCATACTCAGCAAATACCTTAATCTTGCAAACCTTCCTCTAATACAAGGTTCACTCACAATTTACCTGACTATCACCGATTACGTTGGCAATTAGCACTGGGACGTTCGTTCTCCTTTTGTCTAGAATATTGAGGGAGGCAAATGTATCTAAAAGTATGATATTTTCAACAAATATCTCATGAAAAGCTGACTTTGAAGTGCCCTGCCACCTTGATTGGGCTTCCTCGGGAGCTTCGAGATCCCATATACGATTATATCATCACCGATCTAGAGTCCGATGCCTACAACGACTGTGGCCTAGGCATTATTCTTGATCGCAATACGATGCTACTTGTTTGCAAGCAGGTGGCGTTAGAGTTTATGACAGCACTCTTTCGCCGAACTAGAGTTGGGCTTCAGGCCAATCTGAACGAAAATAGCATCTCGACAGTTACCGAACTAGTGCGGAATCAAGTACGAAGGCAAGTGCGCTTCCTTGCAATTGACATTAGAGGTGTCCGAGATTCCTATTCATGCCGAGGATCGTACAATACCAATCTCAAACGTCCATTGACAGAGGCTCTGATAGACGCAATAAAAGTCTTCCCGAGGGTCCACGACGTTGCTCTATGGATCTGCGTAACGGACATTGCGGACGAAGCGCTAAGCCGGATGTTGGAACACGAACTGGAACAGCTTCCAACAATCAAGACATACCGAATCTTTACTCACAAAAGCCCTAGCTGCCGGTCACACCTAAGCAGTAAAGACTCAATGCGCGGGGAAAGCACATCTACATGGATGGAATGCATTTCGTACGGTGGAAAGATGGAGTGGAAGCCACGAGTCATCGCTGACGGCCAATGGAGCACACAGAGCCCGGTGTGGTGGGTATATGGCTCAATTTTTGAGGTCAATGAAATGCTTGGGAGTTCATGGGCGCGAAACCGTCACGAATTTTTAAGCGATCAGGGCGATCCATTCCAAATGTGAATGTACTCTCATATAAACGCACGAGTAATTATCGGACAGGAGCTGCAGATCTTCACCAGGAGATGAGTCATGCCCCTTATGGGCGGTACTCCCCGAGCTAACGGGCCGTCGTCCCACCAACATACGGTTGATTGATTGATTGATTATATCCTACTCGGTTTCAGCCGCGTTTTCTCCGCAGCTATGCCCGGTTGGCTAACTTGGCTAACAGCGGACGCGGCACACACGTTCGTCCGTGCCGCCCCACGTCACTCCTGAAAACAAGAGCCAGCTGTCCCCAGAGGTCGGCCGTTGTCTGGCTTCTATCTACGACTGTGTACATTTCGTCTTAAAAAGTGACGTATTTTGCCTGTGTTTCTGTTCTTTAGATTGTTGTTCCCTATGTGTATGCCGTGGTTGAAGCCTTGTGTTTGTAGCTTTGGTTCAAGGTTCGTAGAGGCGTGTTGCCTCATGTGCTGCGACCGTAATACCTTCAGTCTCCCCCTAGCGTTCAGCTTTCGTGTGTGCTAGCTTGCCCCCGTGCCCCCGAGGCATAGAATGTGTTCTCTCGTTCTCGATGCTCTTCGGTGTTTTGATGCCGTCTACTAGGTTCCTATGTAGTTGTATTTTGTGGTGTGACCTGCCACTGAGCGCAGCAGCAGCAGCTTTCTGCCGTGATACAGCTCGGTGAGATCGATGCTCCGCTCGTGCGTACCGTCAGGCTTACTGAACATGAGAGCTCTCGCGCGTATCTCTTCAGACCTTGTCAGGTGTGTCGAAGGGGCACCACTCCTTCGACACTAGGTTGGGGCGACAGTGGACAAGGCTGTCTGATGATCTGTAGTATTGTTTGGCATTAATAGTAACATGCCGATTGTCTGTGAGTTGACCCGCGCGAGAGGTTATGCTGTTCGGCCTAAAGGCTCGTCGATATGGGACGTTGCAGACATTGTCGGCTGGTGACGGGCTGACCAGGAGCCCGTCGGTGACTGTTGTGTGACTGTTGTGCTCTATAGGTGTCTGTGCTCCGTCATCGTGTCTCGCGTCGCTGTATCATGGCTAGGTGGCTGCTGTTCCGCTCGATAGGCGTGTCATATTGAGTAGCTTGCTCACGAATTTTGTTCGTCTGTGCCTGCCAGGGCCACAACGGCGGCTCTACAGGTACCAAATCGACGCTGGGGGACGCGCGATGGCCTGCAGAGACCGTTGCAGCCACTGGCAGATGTGCTTCAACGCGTTTGTGATGGTAATTCCAAAAATTGATTTCTTGCTGTGTGTCGTGTTTTTCCCCCCCAACACACGGGTGGTTGCCCCCAAGCTGATGGGCTCTGTTTTATTACCTTAGTCAGCCCGAGGTGTCGACCGTGGAGGGGATAGTCTACTTATAGATGCACGCTCATCGCAAGCCAAATTACTAGTTGAATATGTGTAATGGTGAAAAAGCCGCCTAATTTGGAGGGCTTGCCTACCGGTTTTCAAGGCCTTTTCACACGTACTACATTGCTTAGCGAAGGGCCCAATGTGAGGTGTGCCTGTGCCTGATTTAATCGGTCCCGTTTTGGTCCCCGCTGTGGATCCCGTTTCCGGTGCCCTCGCTCGTCTATTTTTGACTGCACCCTTGGAATCTTTTGGTGTCCGCCCTTACCAACATTCTGTTCTAGCTCTTGTCGCGTTGTCTTCTAAGGCAGCACTCTCCTCCACATAGCCCTCGTCCGACAAGACGTCGTTTTTCCTGCGCCGAGCTTCCCTAGCCTGGAGCCATTGTTCCTTGCTGCCCTTCCGCCCTGGCGAGCAACGATACATAATTAGTGGTGCCCGTGGGAATGGCGAAACCGTTCCGCGACACCGTGCGTCCCGCGACGCAGGGACGGACGTTATCAAGAGAATGGCTACAAAGAATATGAGAGCCATATCAGAGAACCAATACAGGTTTGGAAATAGAGTCTCGTTTGCGTCTAGAGAATGGCTACATTGCGTGCAGAATACAGATTTGGGATTGTAGTTCCCGTTTTCAGGCCTTGATCACGGTTCCCATTCTCGGGCCCATGATTACAGTCTCCAAGTCCTAAGCCTATCCTTTGTTGCTATAGGAGTCGATGCGTGTCATTCTGGGCCCTGTTCTTGGCTCCACCTTATAATTATCGCGGTGTAATTTATTAAGATACTGTTAGGCCTGTGGCTGTGCGGAGTCTTAGCGGGCATGCCGACCTCAGCCCCGCAGCCTTGCGATCCCCACTCAACCTTGGCCATGCCTCCGGTCAACCAACTCAGCTCTCTGAAAACACCTACAGAATTCGCCACCTCACAACCCTCTGGCCGGTGCGGGTCGGGCCCCTCCTTACTAGCGGTGGCGGGTTGAAAGTATTTTACATTCTCACGCGCATGCTATAAATGCCGCTAATTAGGCTGCTAGGCCCCTCGTTTGGCCGAGGTGAGGAAAATGCCCAGCTGACCAGAGATTAGAAATAGGCAACAGCCAATTCAACTACCCCGCTATTTCGATATACTATCCTCATATCACTACTCATTGCTGAGCGTCAAGGCGCAACTCGAATTATAGTTGGTTAGTGGGACATTGTAAACTGCGTAGAGAAAAAAGGAAACATTAAACCTAAGGCTACAAACGATCGCCAGAGACAGAAGAGAAACAAGCCTAGGCAGTATATTGCTTCTAGAGGCGTATTACAGGCCCAAGATGGACGGAGACCGGTTGAGGAGGCTGAGAGAAGGACCCAGATAGACACAACGAGCGTGCGCCAACGCGCACCACCAACGTGCAGCAAGTGCCATATACAAGGATATAGAAGGACTCAGTGTAAATCTACATAATGTATCCCCCTATAAATCCAGCCAATTTGAGTGTACTGTTGTGGCGCAATTGATCATGGAAATCGCCCACCTTGGGTGGGGTGACCAGCTTGCTGATGTGGCCAGCCTGCCGAGAAAACACATTATTCCGAAAGCCGATCGGATCCAGTGTGTACCTTTCTATGTCCCGTCTTCTTCTTGACACACTTCTTCCTGCACTTCTTATACACAGTCGCTCCACCATCCTTTCCCCCAAGCTCGCCATCAAATACCCAAAGTGCTTCTACAGCATTCTCGCCTTCTGAGCCGGATACCTTGAGGGGAAGCGTAATATTGGCTCTATCGGCGGTGAATTCCAACCCGGGCTCTTCCTCGATGTTGTCTAGAACCTGGACCCCGAGCAAGTGAAGGAGGTTTTGTTCTTTGAGAAATGCGCCAAGCCTTTCTACGAAGACTCGAATTTTCTCTTCTTGAAGAAGGTTCTCGTGTGTTGACGCCGTTATGTATTCAAACTCGTACGGAGCCAATGTTGATTGTGCGATGAATCGCCACGATGAGGGATGTATGTCACGAGCAACCTCAGGAGTCATGGTGTTGGTGTCCCAGGGGTAGGCAACGGCGCCATAATTGACAATTCTCTCTCCGGAGTTGACTGGGAAATGTTTGTGGAGGAGTGTTAGGCCGAGCTGGGACTGGACTGCATGTTCCACAAATAAGCGGGAAATCTGAGAGTCCACGGTCTTTTGGACGTTGCGTTTGACGAACTCGTCGTGGGCTTCGAAAAGGTCCTGAAGGGTATTGTAGTGGTTCTTGGCCGAGTATTCTTCAAAGGCCACCATGATGATGGGATAAGCAGTTTCGGCTGTAAATTCTGGTGTCTGTGAGTTGAGGCAAACCGGCACTGATATACGGTAGTGTCATTACCAAGTAATTCAGATCCAACCTTTTCGCTTTACCCTGGGCTGGCCTAGATGCGTCTATTGCGTTGTGTCACCGCTTGAGCTGACAACAAGAAGCGCCCCCGGGCTGGCCTAGGTGCGTCTACTGCGTTGTGTCACCGCTTGAGCTGACGACGAGAATCGCCTCTGCCAATCCTCTCACAGTTCCTTCGTATTTCTGCATCTTCTTTCGGTCAGCAGCATGTGTGCTACCGCTTCTTTAGGAGATCGTGGGAAATTGATTGGCAGAGATTAAAGCACATTAACTCTCCTCCAAAACTTCAGTTATTGAGTTTTGACGCCCGACCAACCAAAACGCGCCACGCCCATTGTTGAGCAAATTTCGCAGGATTCTCTGGATCTCATACGAAAGATAATGAGTCACATCGGAGTATTCCATTCCTGAGTGGTTTGATGCGGGTCCACCGGTTGCTTTCCATGATCGGGGGTTGATCTCCTGCGGGGTTCAAAAGGAGGCGAGAATTTGACACATGATGAACTCCGTCTCCAGCACATTGGACACCTAACTACATTAAATATCCCCTGCAAGAGACATATCGTTTACTCATTACATCTGAATTTTACTATCATCGCTACGTACCTATTGTCTACGATGCCTCAAACTTTCATCCCCCCAAAAGAAATCTCGTTCCGCATTCTAGGGTTCCAGAGCAACCGTGTCATGTTCTCCCGTTGGAGCCCAGAACCCACATTTTGGCATTACCCTGATGGCCAAGGGGTGTACGACGATCAGTGGTGGAACTTGATTCCAGGAGAAGGTACCCATTCTGGTTATTTTTTGCTCAAGAGCAAGTACACAGGAAAAGTAATGTACTCGAGGTCCAAAACGGATCCGCGGGTAGGCCACATTGATGGAGATGGTAAATACGGGGACAACTGGTTCTACGTGGAGCCTGGGGAGGGTCGTTATGCCAACCACTTTCGGATTCGCAACCACGCTTCGGACTGGGTCCTTGTTTCACGCCATCCCACTGACCCAGAAGTCATCAACTACCCGGGAAACGCAGAAACTTACGATGATCAGTACTTCTCGTTCCTGTACGAGCGTACTGTATTCGATAGAATCGAGTATGACATGGAAAAGGCGACGATTGACAGCTCGGTTATTGTGGGCATGGGCCATGACATAGCTCGCAATAATACAGACACTGACCAAATTGTTGACTGCAACTTCCAGGACACAGAATCTGTCACATTCAGCTGGGACGTTTCAATAGCATTTACCATCGATTTTGGGGGTGGCGTTCAAGTGGGAATTCCTGATGTCGCAAGCGGCGACGTTAAATGTGGCTTTTCTACCACCCTTACCCTCTCGAGCTTGACAACTATCAGTCACGACCTCACTTTTTCCGCCACTGCGACCGCAACCGCGCCCGCGCATACCAAAGTCACTGTGACTGGTAAGATGACGAGATCCTCAATTACTGTCCCTTTCACGATGTATGTGAAGGTTGCTGCTAGTGGGACTACGATTCCTGTGCATGGCACTTATAAAGGTGCTAGATTTTGGGATTTCGAAGCGGATTTTAACGAGGAAAATATTTAAAGAGTTGGGATGGATAGGAAGGGCAAACAGGCTTTACAGGTGTCACTCTTTAGGAGCTATGTTCCGTGCGTTTTGCTCCAAAAAAAAAAAAGAAAAAACCTTGTTCTTGTAGTGTGCAGTTGGAAGTGAGTTCAAATTGTTACCCACTTTACTAAGGAAATTTGCGTTGGAAATAGTAAGGAATATAATGTTAAAATACCAAAAGATGTCTATCATTGCATTTGTGATAATTTCACGTGCCGCACTCTGGAATCTCCAGGGTGGGCATGTAACGTTACTTCATACAATCAATAACAGCTAACATGCTCAGGAGTAAAGTGCGCAGCGCGGCGTCAGCTGCTCATCGTTAGTAATGGCAGGGTTTACAACATATATTTTACAGTTACGCGATCGCAGTGTCACGTATTGTTTTGTCGCCGCTTAGATTTCCCAGCTGGTATGGGAGGAGACGCAAAGCGCTACCCGGTTCATCCTAGAAGAGTTTAAGGAAAGAAGCTCGCGGGACGTGTTAGCATAATTAGCGGGCTTTGTGAGCAGACTGTTAAAGTATAAAATACATTAAACTCGCCACCATTAGCAGGGAGGATGGTCGACCCGCACCAGCCATAGGGTTGTGAGATGGCGAGGGGAGCGGTGACCTTTGGATTGTTGAAAGAGTAGATATCATCTCGGACATTCTTTTACTCGATTCCCGGTCGTTCGCTTAGCTAGTTCCCGCTGCAAGGCGGCCCGTGCGGACCACCGAACGTCGTGCCGGAGCCCCGATGGCGCCGTCAACGTCCGACGACGACCTGTTAATACTACCTCCGGCGCCAGCCACAAGACGTATTAGGAAGCCGAGCGCGAAAGTCCTAGAAGCCCAGCAACCTCTACGAACTCGGACAGCTACGCTACGAACAATACAGACGAGAAATGGAACGGCAGAATTGTAGCTGTCGTACAACGACGAAGACACGATTGCAGTACAGCTGAGACACGATGAACTGCGGTTGGGTCTTACTGGAAGACTGTCTATCCCGCCTGAGCAAGCTGGAGGCAGCAACAAGCTAGACTAGCTGGTAGAGCTCATCGCGGGCCTAAATGAGACGATCACGCTACAGAGCAGCGCCATCGAGGATATGAGGAGCGACCTTACGATAATTAAAGCAGAATAACAATATCTTAAGGACTAGAACGCCGAGCTTCAAGAAACAATTGCATTACTCTGAGTACAGCTCGACACCCTCTCTATATCTCTACTATCTACTCAGACATGGGCGTCGGTCGCGGCGTCGGTCGCGGCTAACGGTGGCCTGGCAGGATCGAGGACGACTCTTTCGCGCACGACGAGCTCCAAGAGCACGAATGGCAAGAATACTCGGCAGCTGGTGATTGATATCAGCTGAGCTAGTGAGGGAACGGTAGAGAGAGTAGTAAATACAGAAGAAGTCAGAAATGCTATCTAGTAGGGGATGGACGGAGTCGAGAGACTGGCCGGAGCTGCGATTAAGGAGTTCTGGGTATGGCGAGCGAACAACAATACTAGCGTGATCAAGTTTTTGGTAGACAAGGACAAGGAAGCTGTATTCTGGTAGACAACAGCGGAGTGGCTCGAACTGCAGCTTCCTGGAGCGAGATTGGTTGGGCCTAAGTGGCACGCAGTTAAAGCGGACTGGGTCGAGGTCGCCCTGGCGATGGACGCAGATATGGGTAAAGTGAGTAGATTAGCTATGGAGCGGTTTGGGATAGAGAATGGAGTTGAGGTGTGCACGATGCGATGGCTCGGACGACTGAGGCCTAGTGGACAACACGCATTGGCGGTGATTAAGGTGGCGACGAAAGAAGATGTAGAGAAGCTACTCTGATTAGACAGCGTGACGTTCGGCGGAGGCGGTATTATGATGTTGCCGTTTGAAGAGCGGCGTACGCTAGTGGCCTGTTTTAAGTGTAGACGGTTTGGGCATAGAGCGAGAGACTGTCTGCGGCTGGAGATGTGCGACATGTGCGGGCAGGAGGGCTACTTGTGCTGCGAAACGGTTAATCTGCGCTGTGTTAACTGTTAAGGTCTGCACCGGGCCTTGCATCGAGAATGCCTAGAGTATAGGAAAGAGATAGATAGGATCCTCATGCGCTAGCGCTATGAATAGAGAACTCTGGATCCTGTAGGCGAATATGAAGAGAGGTAGAGAAGCGCAGCATGCGCTCTACAATGACCTGGTACTTGCTGACTTTTACTTTATCCTAGGCCAGGAGCCTGGATGCTTTCTTGTAGACGATAAGGTAGTGTTGTATGGTACAAATCCGCGCTGGACGAGATTTGTACTGTTGAGGAGGTGGCTAGGTCTGTACCTGGTTAGAACGTGCATCTGGGCGTCAAGGGACGTGAAAGCCACGCAGGTACAGGTAGACTTGGCGGATATTACGGCAGTAGTGGCATATGTGGGTGGAAGGAAGCTGGTTATCATATTAGTGTACATTCTAGACTTGTCTTCGTCGAGGAGGACTAAGGAGGAGAACTAAGAGGAACTTACTAGTAGGCTGTACATGATTGACGAGCTGGTGCAACGAGAGTGGATACGAGACCTGTATACGGAAGTGGTAGTTGCTGGCGACTTCAACTGATACAACCTACTGTGGGGAGGAAGCTACATCAACAGCACGGCAAGGCAGGAGGAGAGTGCGCCGATTATCGACTTCATGGCCGAGCTATCGCTTCAGAGCCTCCTACCAGTGGGCGTGACGACGTTCGTGAGCGACGCGGGACGCACGTCGACGATTGACCTGATGCTCACGACGCCCGGCCTGGCGAGCGATCTGGCCAAGTGCTCGATCTGGGAGCATGAGTACGGATCGGACCACCGGGCCATACAGACCATATTCTGTATCGACGTGGAAAGGCAGGAGAGACAGGAAAGACTGCTGTTCAAGAACGCGCCGTGGGACAAAATCAGGCAGACGGTCGAGCAAGAGAAGGAATCAGGCCTCCCAGCTAGAGATGTGGACGAGATGGCGAGCCAGATTACGGCGTGGGCGACCAAGGCGCTGGAGGCGCACTGCCAAAGGGCCCGGCCGTCGCCGTACATGAAGAGATGGTGGAACGAA
The DNA here is from genome assembly GCA_028458525.1 of Ophiosphaerella herpotricha. Taxonomy (NCBI): domain Eukaryota; kingdom Fungi; phylum Ascomycota; class Dothideomycetes; order Pleosporales; family Phaeosphaeriaceae; genus Ophiosphaerella; species Ophiosphaerella herpotricha. The sequence continues at coordinate 19,518 of JALNQK010000236.1, forward strand.
GATCTCACGGTGCTGAGGAAGTCGTACACGTACTGGAGGAATAGAGCATGTGCGATGCGGCGGCAGGGAAGAGAGGATGCAAAGCTGCGCAGCACAGCTACAAGAGCAAAAAGGCTGTTCCACCGGACGATCCGACGGCACCGGAAGCAGCACTGGGAGGCCTTCCTCGACGACAGCGACAACGTGTGGAAGGCGGCCAAGTACCTAGGCTCGCAGGCGAGCAGCTCGTTTGCCAGAGTACCACCGATCAAGAAGGCTGGCCCAGAGGGAGGAGTCGCTACGGAAGACGAAGAGATCGGAAGGGAGCTGCTCCAGGCGTTCTTCCCGAGTCCACCGCTCTGTGAACAGGAGGAGACGCTAGCGACGTACGATCAACTGCACTGCGAGCCAATTGCCAAGCATGAGGTGAAAGCAGCAGTCTTCAGAGCGAGCCCAGACAAAGCGCCTGGCAGAGACGGCCTGCCAGCGAGGGTGTGGAGAGAGCTATGGCCGGTCCTAGGCGATGAGATTACTCAGCTATTTGCTCGCTCGCTGGAGACGGGAAAGGTGCCAAAGGAGTGGAAGGTCGCGAAGATTGTGCCGCTGCAGAAGCCGAAGCGGAAGGACTACACGGTAGCAAGCAACTACCGGCCCATCTCGCTCCTCCCGACGCTGGGAAAGGCGCTGGAGTCGCTGGTGGCTGAGAGGATAGCGTATCTGGTAGAGGAATACAGTCTCCTGCCCAAGACGCACTTTGGAGCGCGGAAGCAGCGGGCAACGACGCATGCGTTGTCGTACCTCTGCGAGGATGTGTTCAAGGCGTGGCGTGGGAAGAAGACGCTGTCGCTGGTGTCGTTCGACGTCAAAGGGGCATACAACAACGTGGCCACAGGGCCAGAAATCAGGAGATTGCGGCAGCGACAGATCCCGGAGACGATCGTGCAATGGGTGCAGGACTTTTGCACGGAGCGCCAGGCCTGCATCCTCGTCAACGGAGTAACGACAGAGGTACAGAGGCTTCCGCAGGCCGGACTTCCTCAGGGATCAGCACTCGCTCCGATCCTCTTCCTGTTCTTCAACGCCGACCTCGTGCAGAGTGCACCAAGACACGGCAGCTCGATGGCGTTCGTCGACGACTACTCAGCATGGGTCATGGGACCGTCAGCAGAGGAGAACACGCGGGTCATCCAAGACGAAGTGGTTCCGATGTTAGAGAAGTGGGAGCGCACCAGCGGGGCCCAGTTCGAGGCCGCCAAAACGAGCTTCATCCACCTCACGCGATACAAAGCAGCGGGCAGGGACAGCACGACGCCGCTCCGGTTTAAGGAGCAAGAGATTGTACCTACGGACAAGGTTAAGCTCCTCGGGATAACGCTCGACAAGGAACTGAGGTTCAAGGTGCATCTTGCAGACAAAGCAGGCAAGGCGACCAAGGTAGCGCTAGCGCTGCGCAGGATGAAAGGACTGCAGCCCAAGGCGGTCAAGCAGCTGGCGCAGAGTGCAGTGCTGCCGGTGGCAGACTACGCGCCGCCGGTGTGGTACCCGATCGCGACGCACGACATGAAGCAGCTCCTGCTGCAGTCGCAAAGGATCACGGCACAGGCGGTGATCCAAGGGTTCCGCACTGTTGCGCTCGCCATCGCCGAGGTTGAAGCCGGGCTCCTCCCCATGGAGCAGAGACTGCGAAAACAGACTATCGCGTTCTGGGTGTCGATCCACAAGCTGAGTCAGTCACATCCTCACTGGATGCTCAAGCGACAGCGACTGTGCACGAAGCATCGGTCGCCGCTCATGAGGGTCGCGGAGATGTGTGCAAATGTCCGAGTGGACAGCGTGCTCGAAGTCAAGCCGTACGCATGCCCGCCGTGGGTAGCTAGGCCTGAGGTGGTGATGAGTGAGGACGAAGAACAGGCACGAGCCGCTGTCGAGGACTACCAGCCGGGACAAGTAGATTTATACGTGGACGCATTAGTACGCAACGGCAGGGCAGGCATCGGGGTATACGCCAAGCCATCACGAGTACGCATTTCGAAGACAGTAGCAAGCTCCGATCAGGCGGACGCGCATCTCACTGAGTTGCTAGCGATCAGTGAAGCAGCCAACTGGCCGTGGGGCCCGTCGTGCGTAGCTCTCGATAGTGACGGCTGTCCTGTGCCGGCGTCGTGCATCCGCATCTTCTCCGACTCGCAGTCAGCGCTGCTCTCGGTTCGGAGCTGGAGAGCGAGTGCGTGCCAAGAGGTGGTAACAGAGATTATCAAGAAGCTTCGAATGGTCAACATCACGCTACACTGGATTCCAGGACACGCGGGGATCGAGGGAAACGAAAAGGCAGACAGGCTGGCGAAAGCAGCGACGAGGGAAGAGAGCGACGAGCCGCCGCAGCGTGATGGCGTGCCGTGGTATCTAACACGGCTAGCACTAAAAAGAGCCAAGGTGATAGATGGATCGCCTCCACCAAAGTGGGCAGAGACGGGCAAGTTCACACGGAAGATCGATGCGGCATTTCACCTAGGCAAATCGGCAGAGATATACCGGCAGCTAAACAGCATCGAAGCAGCTATCCTCACGCAGCTGCGGACCGGCAAGACGTTCCTCAACGAGTATTTGCACAAGATCAAAGCATCAGACACAGCGGCGTGCGAATGTGGGTGCACCGAGTCGATAGCGCACTTTCTCTTCACGTGCAGGCGATGGAGGCAACAGGAGCAAAGCTGCGACAGCAGCATGGACATCGGTTCGGAGAGCTATCGTACGCACTGGGAGGGTACTCGAGCAGGCAAGATGGAGGAGAGAGCATCGACGGACCGATCAAGGACTGGAAGGCAGATATGGAAGCAGTTAGGGCGACGATCGAATTCGCAAAGAGGACTGGGCGGTTGCAACCAAACGTGCAAGACGAAGAAAGTAGAGACGAAGAGGAGGCAGAGGAGCGGAGGCAGCTGAGGATGCCCTCTTCTGCCTTGGAAGCGTAGACCGACAAGCTATTTATCAACGCGCCTCGGCCAGTGTGCTGCCGATTAAGAGGCACACGACGCCGGAAATGCCCTGCGGACGCGAGGCCTCGACAAGCCATGTAGCTTGCCCTATACGGTAGTGTATCACTTTCCTTTCTTTCCTTTGTTGAGCATGGTGCTAGGCATCGGACGAGCAGGTCTCACAGTTGGCTTTTGAACTGGAGTAGGAGTAATGAAGCAGAATGTACATAGCTGGCGCATCGTAACGGCCCATACCCACAGGGTGCATGGCCTTAATAGAATTCACACACACACACACGTGAGATGGCGAATTCTGTAAGAGGTGAGTTGGTTGACCGGAGGCGTGGCCAGGGTTGAGTTGGATCACAAGGCTGCGGGGCTAAGGTCGGCACGATTGCCAGGACTTTACACAGCCACAGGCATGGCAGCCACTGTACGTAAACTACACTGTGATGATTATGTGGCTGTTTCGCACTAGCTAGGACTAGTAATCGTTCCGGTTGGAGGTACCAACCAGGGGTGGCGAACCTGCATGAATTTGCCCGCGATAGCGCGCATAAGACTAATAATGACTTCCGAGCCTTAGAGGGAGGTTTTAAGGCTAAGATAAGGTTATTCTACAAGAATTTAGAGTGATAAAGGCTTAAGGTTAGCGCTGTAGGGAGGGAAGTCTATTAAGTTACAAAAGAAGGCGCTGTATAAATTAGGCTTAGAGGCGACAATACGAACGTATTTTTTAGGGAATAGTAGATAATAGACGTTTAGTATTAGCTATAACAGACTAATTTTATAGAATTATAGCAATACTCGTTGTGCGCATAGGTTTTCTAGTTAGTAAAAGTTAAAGTACTAATAGTTTATCTAGTTATAGGGGGTGTCTAGTAACCTAGAGAGGAATATTAGATAACTGTTTATATTGTCTTAATTACGCCCCTACAAGAAAAAATAGAATACTAACCTAATTTTTTAAATCTAATAACCTAAGCTCGCCCTACTAAAATACTAAACTAATCTAAGTTAACTTACGCAATAACCTATAACTTAGCTAATTTTAATACTTTTTAAAAGATTTTTAAATTAAAATATATATAAAAGTACGCCTAATAATCCTATAAAGCTTTATACTAATACTTAAAAGTATATGTAGTTTCTATATACTTTTAATTACAAGGACGTTAGAGGTAGGGTTCTAGCCTAGGAGCTCTTTAAGGATCTTAACGTTATACCTACTACTATATACTATATACTAGGAGATAGGTAAAAGTTTAGAGATATTGCTAAGAGCTATATATCTATACAATATCTCTAGTAAGAAAAACGTAGTATATAAGGCTCTAGGAGGCCCTAGATTATCTTAAATAGTTAACTTACTACGCTTATTATATCTAATAAGTAAGCTAGATAAAGAAAGCTAATAGTTTAAGTATAATCTCAAGGTATACAAGTATATAAAAGGACTATACAAACCTTACTTTTATAAGTTAAATATACTAGAATATTTAAAGTAGCTACTTAGTATAAGATTACTAATAATTAAGCCTTTTAATATACTATATATACTTTAGATAACTACTTTAAGCTAGTTAATAGCTTTTAGGATAGTATATAGTTTACTAATAAGGTATATATATTACTAGATAACTTTCTTTAAAACTAGATATTATAAGTAATTAGAGAGTAATACGTACTAGAAAATATAGTAGAGTATAAAGAGATTAGTACTAACGTTATATACTTTACTACTTAGATTAACTACTATACTAAGGCTCTAGAATTAACGTTTTATAATAATAAATACAACGATTATATCTTTCTAAAACCTTAGCTAAAGCTATAGTATTAACTTATAACTAATAGGCCTAGAAACTATAAGTAGTAAATTACTAAGTAGGAGGCTTGTAAGGCTTATAAGCTAGTAATAACTAAGCTAGGTAACTCTATACGCGTAGTATACTATACTAAAAAGATTTTACTAGTCTATTATAATACTCTCTATTAACTTAAAGCTTGTAGTAATAAGTTATATAGTTATATATACTACTACAATTACTATAACTAGTATATTATAGAAGATAACAACCTATCTTATAGTACGTATAATAATAGCTTACTACTAGTACTATATTATTATAATTATCGTATACGTAGACTAATATACCTAGCTAACTTACCTAATCTTAACTTTATTAAAGCTATCTAGCTTATTATAAAAGAACGTATACGCTAGTAGCTTTATAAGATTAATACTATTAAAGAGCTTAAGGCTATACTATAATATAAGTAGAGTAAGGTAACTTAAAATTAAATATAGTATTAGATTAATAAGATACTATATAGGTATAGGTAGGTATATACTAAGCTAAAAACGCGTATTAAAACTAATCTCTAGTAACTCTATAATATCTAAAAAAGCTTATAATAGTTACTTCTATATATAATATAATAACCTTATTAAATTTAGCTTTAAAAGAAGCTTCTAAGTATTAATACAATATAGTTTTATATAGATAGCTTACTTGTTTTAGTATTAGTAGAGTATAAGCTTAGGTTATTAGATTTAAAAAATTAGGTTAGTATTCTATTTTTTCTTATAGGGGCGTATAATAGAAAGTATAATTAACTAAGTTCTTACTATACAAGAGTCCTTACTACGTAGGCTAGCCTTAGTTACTTCTAGGCTAAGAAACTCTTATAAGCCCCTTTCCTTTTATATCTACTAAGGGTAAGCTCTATCTCCTACTAAAAATTAAGTTACTAGCCTATTTCTATTAAGCCTAAGAAAGAAGAGTAAGAGTAACGTTCTATAAAGATAATTTATATAAATAGATAGTAGTATAACCTTAGTATATAAGAGCTATATATAATCTATAAGTAAAACTATATTATAGCTAAGGCTTATTAGTACTAGTTATAAGAAAACCTAATTACTAAAGCTATTAAATATTATAGTAACTAAAATAGTAATATATTATAGGAGCTATAAGTATATATATAAGAGTAAAGTACCTCTCCTATAGAATACTAGATAATAAATACAATTACTTACTTTAATAAAAGCTTTACTTAGAAGAAAGTATATTATAAGGTAAGATTTATTTCTACTTACTTACTTCTCTTATAAAAAGTACCTTGAATTTTCGCCTAATTAAATATATATAAGGAGGTATTCTTTAAGGAAGACTAAGTTATTAGTATATAGGGAATAGAAAATTATATTCTAAGAATACTAGGATAAGAATATATATAACTAGATTCTAACTATCTAGCCTAGATACTATCTATAACTAAGATAAAAAAAAAGGAGAAAAGATTCTAGTATTATATAATATTATAGAGCTTTCTAAGTATAAGCTAACTAAGCCTAAGTACTTAGAGCTAAAGATACTCTTACTATAGAAAGTAAGGGATATTATAGAGTAGCTAGAAAATAAGCTAATTAGAAGCTAGATATTTAGCTAGCTATAGAAAGAGAAGACTATAATTAAGTATAGTATATAGCTTCTTAGACTTAGTAAGGAGTATAATAGATAATTTAGCTAAATACGTAAGTACTAGTTAAGAGGTATAGATATAATTAAGCTACTAGTAAAGCTTATAATAAGGTTTAAAAGAAGTATTATTTATTAGTAATCTTACTACTTCTATTATATATATTATTTAAGGGTTCTATCTAACTTTATTTATTACTAAGCTTATAATATTAATATCCTATTTACTATATTACTTTCTTTTATATTTAGATTAATATCTACTATTAACTTTAGCTTTAAAGAATATTAAGATTAGAAGTTTTAACTTTAAGAAGTTTAACTTTAGTAGTATACTAAAGTATATACAAATATATCTATACTATACTTAGAGTTTAGTTTAGGAAGTATTTAAATATATCCTTCTATTCTATATCTATATTATCTCTATATATAAGTAACTATAAGTTATCTAACTTTAACTATAGTATACGTATTTACTAGTAGGAGTATATATTACTTTCCTCTCTATTCTTATACTCTTTATCTCTATTATTATCTAAGTAGTTAGTATTATTACTTATATTACTAGGAGGACTACTTATCTAGTCTATATTATATAGCGTTAGGCCTTTATAGTTATATATACCTAAAGTACTATTATTATATTAGTACTCTAGTAGTATTTATAAATTAGGTAATAGCTAGGTTATATAGATAACTTTACTATCTTTACTAAAGAGCTTATAATTTAAGGCTATTAGGTTAGGAGATAATATTAACTTATTATAATAGATAATTACTATTATAATTAATAAGCCTTTTAGTATAGGAAAGAGTATAAGATTAGTTATCTAATAAGCTATATTAGTATTAGGTCTATAATTAATATTACTCCTATCTCTAGCCTTTATTCCTAGAGAGAATATTTGTAAAGAGTAAGACTAAGTTATAATATCTATTCTAGGAGTTAATAATAGCTATAATTAAGATAAAGTAACTTATTATAATACTCTTATAGGTATTATACTATAGTTTCTCTATCTAGAAGTAGTTTATAATAGACTATAGTACTTCTCTTAAATAGAAGGTATAGTATATTTATATTATTAGAAACTTTTTACTAAAGGTCTACTAAATACTTTATTAACCTAGTTAGCTTTATTATCTTAGAGTTTACTACTACTACCTTTTCTATTTATTTTATATCTATTTAAATCTATATTAATATATTAATCTCTCTCTATTTCTTTAAGAAGAGAGATAGATAGTTTTAGAGAATAGAGTAGCTCTTTAACTCTTCTATAAGTATATACGTTATTGTTACTATTCTCTTTACTAATATTATTTAAGGGTAGGACTAAACTCCTAGCTCTATTACTATAGCTACTACTATTAAGAAAAATATAACTAGGCTTACTACTAGCTCTAGAATAGGAATCTAGGCTACTAGGAGTTAGTAGAGGTATTAGCTTAAGTATAAGTATATAATTAAGTATAAGGCTCTCTACTTATTATTTAGATAACTTTTTCTACTTTAGTAAATAAAGGTCTTCTAGCTCTAGTTCTAATATAATATCTAGTACTTCTACTAAGGAGATTATTATATTATTAGATAAATAGTATATTTATTTACGTATTAATAGTAATCTACTTATTACCTTAATATTAAAGAGTAGTTTATCTTCTACTAGTAATAATTCTTTAAAGATATTAAAATAGGCTCTTTAACTAGTACTAGAATACTACTTACTATAGTAAATACTATCTATACCCTCTATAGAGAGGGCGCGTATACTAGCTATATTAAGGTAGTTATACTACCTAGTATAGAATCCTTTAGTCCTAATAGCTATATAGTAGCTATTCTCTTAATAGTCTAATACTCTATTACTAGGCTTAACTTATATTATATTATAGTGCTCTTTAGCTATATTACTTTCTAAAATTAAAGGAAATTCTATTAAGAATTAGTAAGTTAGTACTATAAAATATTTATATACTTACTAAAACTACTTCTATTAAATAACCTATTTAAGACTAAGTTTATCTTTATAATACTTAAATTATAGTTTATTCCTTTATTAAGTAATTCCTAGTTAGATTAGTAATACTCTAGCTTCTCTAATTTAGAAGTAGTACTAAAACTACTAACTATATCTATACTCTTATATTAGGTTCTATTAGCTTATAACTATTAATAGGTAGGTATTACTATAATTTAGTAAACTAGAAGCGTCTACTCTAAATAAAGTAAATACTCCTAGGTTAAGAGAGCTTAATATATTTAAATCTAGTATTAAGAAATTATTAATATAAAGCTAGTCTCTACTATCTTTAGAAGAGGTAACTCCTAAATAGCTATACTCTACTATCTTAGTTATAGCTATTAATTTAGCTTTAAGTTTTAGCTTAAGCTTAAGTACTAAAAGAACGTATAAAACAATCTTTAGAAAAAATAAAGAAGCTAGTAAAGAAGTACTATAAGAGAAAGCTATTTTAATATAGTAATCTACTTCTCTAGCTATAAAGAGTTTAAAAAAACTAGCTTTTTTTCTAGACTAAGTACTACTTTATATATTATAGTTAATACTACTACTAAGAATAAAGATTATAAAGAACCTATATAAATACTATAACTATTATAGAAATAGTTATAGTAAGTAGTATAAGGGTACTATCTATAGAGAGGATATATAAACTTAAAGTAGATTAGTATTAGTATCTCTAAAATAGCTATATATTACTCTCCTAAGTAGTATAGGTAGTATTATTATATTAAGTATAATAAGGTTACAAGACCCCTAAGATCTTGTAATACCTTAGATATATTATAGTTATAGTCCTTAGCCTAGAGTAGGGCTAGTGTACTCTAGTACAAGGTTAGTATACTATTAGTATAAGGCTAGTCTACTGCACTAGCGTATAAGAGGCTCTATACTTGCGTATAGAGTTAAGTAAGTATTATTTACTTTCTTAAGAATTCTACTTAAATTACTATTATTCCTTTACTATCTTCTATAGCTTATAGTAAGTACTATTACCTTCTAGCTACTCTTAATATAATAATACTTCTTTGCTAATAGTTTAGAGATAATAAATATATACTCCTTACGCTAGGCTATAACTATAGAGGAAAATACTTAGTTAATAGCTAAATAAGACTCTATATAGAGCGTAAGTAGTACGTAACTAGAATATACTCTAAGTATACCTATAATAATTAAAGATTGTATTTGTAAAGCAACTATTAGGCGTAATAGACTAATCTAACTATATATACTTTGCGCCCTAGAAGAAGAAATTATACGCCTAGAACAAGAACAAGCTACTCTCTATATTATACTCCTTAAAGATAATCCTAAGGTTACTATTCTAGCTTTACGCAAGTAGAATATAACTTTCCTAACTAATAATATATATATAAAGTATATACTCTATTTTAAAGACCTTATAGAGTATAAGGGTAAGTTTTTAAAGAAATACTAAGAGTTCTATTACTTATATAAAATAGTATTTTACTTTATACCTTAAGACTTTAAAGAAGATAAAGATAAAGTCCTTTAGGCTATATAGTACCTTGTAGGAGACCTACGTAAATAATAGTATACGTACTATAAGTGCAACTATAATATAGATAAGACTTTTATATAGAGATACTTTAAGAACTACTTACTTAACCTACTCTCTAACCCTATTAATTATAGTTTAGAAGTAGTAATAGCGTACTCTATAGCTACTTAACGTAAGGAATAAAGTATAAGATTATTTACTAGATACCTAGATATCTTTAAAGACTAGCTTCTTTAATATATAGAGAAATAGAGAGTCTAGTATCTCTTCTTAAAACTTTAACCTAAGTTATAAAGAGCTATTACTAATTATTACTAGGTCCTAGCTATAAGAGAAGACCTTATTACCTTAGGCTTAACTCTTAAGTAAAATTTGCGCAGCATAACAAATATATATAATTAACGAATAAATAGCGTAAGTAAGGTAAACTTAAGGAAAGCTTAGTTAAAGGGAGAAGTAAAACCCTCCTAAAATAAGCTAATAGATAAGTCTACTATTAAATACTTTAAATACTATAAAAAGGAGTACTATACTTATAAGTATAGAAGTAGTAATCCTAACTATATTCTAGTCTACGTAAACTAGGTAGGAAAAGGCCTAGCCTTATTATTAGCTCTAGGATAGTAAGGCAAAAGTTAATTAATATCCTACTAGGTATATAGTATACGTATAGTATAACTTTAGGTTTAAAACTAGAAATAAAGCTTTAGGTTATTCTAGACTCCTAGGTAGATATTAGCCTTATTAGTTAGTAAACTATAGTAGAAATAGGACTAAAGCTAATTAAAGATACTAAGCTCTCTAGGCTAGGTTAGATAGGGGCCTAGAAGTAGAATACCTATACTACCTATAAGCTTTAGGTACGCCTTACTAACAATAGTAATATAATGCGTAGGTCTAAGATTATAGTATATAGAGTAGATAAAGAGAGAGTATCTCTCTTCTTTAGTAATCCTTTCCTTAAGAAGGAAGGAATATAGCTTAATTATAGCTTATAGACCTAGCGCTAGAGATATACCTCTACTACCTAAGTATAGTTATATATAGTTAAGGACTTTGTAAAAGACTTAGAGGAAACCTAGATAGAACTTTATCTACTAGGAGTACTTAGGACTAATATAATTAACTTAGAATATAATATATATATCTATACTACGTTAATAGTATACAAGCTATATATCCCTAATACCTTAATAGAATATAGTAACGTATTTAATAAGGCTATAGCGTAAGTATTACTCTACTTTAAGAACTCTAACTACGCGATCCTACTAATAGTAAGAAAAGAACTTCTCTTTAGGCTACTCTATAATCTCTCTATACGCGAGCTTAAGGTACTCTATACTTATTTAGAGGATATACTCTATAAAGGCTAGATATATTATAGTAATAGCTTAGTAGAGGTACCTATCCTTTTTATTCTAAAGAAAGATAGAGGCTTACACCTTTATATTAACTACTATAGGCTAAACTTAATTATAGTAAAAGATTAGTACTTACTCCTACTAATTAGAGAGATACTAGACTACTTGTTAGGTATACGCTACTATATAACCTTAGATCTTAAGGACGCCTACTATAGGATTAGAATCTAGGTAGGTAATAAGTAGAAAATAGCCTTCTATACTTACTATAGGTATTTTAAGTACCTAGTTATACCTTTTAGGCTAATAAATACCCTTATAAGCTTTTAAGTATATATTAACAAAGTACTTAGTAGATATCTAGATTATATTTGTATTGTATACCTTAATAATATACTTATATATACCTATAGTAATAATATTATACTCTACTAGTATACTATCTACTCTATACTTATAGTATTAAAGAAGGTAGAACTCTTTATAAACCTAAAGAAGTATACCTTTATATCTAATAAAGTATATTTCCTAGGCTTTATTATTATAAGATATAGTATACGTATTAAACCTAAGTATATAGAGACTATTATATAATAGCTAGAGCCTACTAGTATTAAAGAACTATAATTATTTCTAGGCTTTATAAACTTCTATTAAAGGTTTATTAAGAGATACACCTATAAAATAGTACTCCTTATAGATCTCTTAAAAGAAAAGTAAGAATTTTATTAGCTAGACTTAGTATAGAAAGCTTTTAAAGAACTTAAAATATACTTTACAAGTACGCCTATACTATACTACTATAACCTAGCGCTACCTATTTACTTAGAGATAGATATATCTATATTTATAATATCTAGGATTCTATCTTAGCTCTACTCTAATAAGAAATAGTACCTAGTTACTTTTATATTAAGAAAACTACAAGAAGTAGAACTAAACTATAAAATATACAATACTAAGCTTTTAGCTATTATTTATAGCTTTAAATAATAGTAGTACTATCTTAAAGGTATATAGTATACTATTTAGGTACTAATAGATTATAATAACCTACGCTTAATATATACTATATATAATCTAAACCTACACTAAGTGCACTAGGTAATATACTTAGGAGCTTTTAATTTTAAGGTAAAATACTAAGCTAGTAGGTTAAACCCTATAGATAGTCTCTTAAGGAGATATAACTATAAATAGGAGAATCTATTATTAGTACGCTTGTTACCTACTCTCTAGTAAAAGTTACTAGCAAGCTTAATAGCTAGGGTAGAGATAACTAGTAGAGTAAGAAGATCTATAACTAAGCTAAGCTTAGAAAGTATATATAAGATATATAGTACTAGAGACTATAGTACTAAAAGGACCCCTACTACTAGTACTATAGAATATATACTATACGTACTATACTTAATAGCTAGAGAGTTAGTTAGTAGTAAACCTATATTAGTAGAGTCTAAAGCGTTTCTAAAGACCTTATATAGACTATAGTAAAGGGATACCTTTATATAAGTATAAGTATAGAGTTTAATAAATACTAAAAGTACTTAATACTATAGTAGAGTATATATATAGTACTTAGATAATAAAGAAGTCCTAAGATATAAAGGTAGATTATATATTCTAGAGAAACCTACTATTAAGTAAGAGATTTTATTCTAGAACTATAATTTGTATATAGTAGGCTACTTTAGCGTACGTAGAACGCTTAAGTTAATTACTAGGTGCTTCTACTAGCTATTAATAGATTAAGACGTTTAGGAGTATATAAGAATATATACAGTATACTAAAGAAGTAAGGTACTAAGGTATAAGTAATATAGAGAATTAACTCTTTTACTAATCCTAAGTAATATCTTTAAAGAAGTTTCTCTAGACTTTATTATAGGCCTCCTACCTTTAAAGGATAGCTTTAGGTACGTTTATAATATAATACTAGTAATAGTAGACTACTTGTTAAAGATAGCTATCTATATCCTAGTACTTAAGAAGTAGAACGTATAGCAATTTACAGAGGTATACTTTAATAATATTATCCTAAGTTATAGGATACAAAAAGGTATTGTATTAGATAGAGGTTTAATCTTTACTTTAAACTTTTAGGTAGAAATATACTACTAATTATAGGTAAAGCGTAGGTTAAGTATAGCTTTCTACCTATAAACTAATAGGTAAACTAAATACTAGAATTAGACTCTTAAATAGTACTTAAGAATCTTTATATTAATAAATTAGGATAACTAGGTTACCTTACTAAAGACTACGTAGTTTACGTACAATAACTTAGTTTATAAAGTAATAAAGACTACTCCTTTCTATACTATATTAGGTAAATATCTAATCTTTATATACCCTCTTAAGGATAGTAGGCTAGAAGAGGAGGTACTAGACGTAGTCTAGCAAGTAAAGTATATATACAGCGTACAAACAATACTTATAGAGTTTCTATAAAAAGTACAAGTATATTAAGTATAATACTACAATAATAAATATAAACTAGAGACCTTTAGGAAAGAGGACTTAGTCCTACTAAGTATAAAGAATCTAAACCTTATATACTAACTATATAAGAAACTATCTAATAAGTT
>JALNQK010000237.1:0-33299 GCA_028458525.1 Ophiosphaerella herpotricha
ATTAGAATAACGTATAACTACGATATATTAATATTTTTATACATATCTATCTTATATTAAAAAATCTCGAAAAAAGAGACTAAAAATAAAAAACTGTAGTACTCTAAAGTTAACTTAAAAAAAAGTCCTCTAAACACTTCGAATCCTAGCTTAAGTAAGCTTAGTAATCAAAAATCGTAGTAAGCTAAGTTAAAGATCTATATTTTCTCTTTTATATTCTTTTTCGCTTGTATTTTTAGCTGGAATATTCGTAGAGTTATTGCAAGTTAAAAACTATAACTTTTTTTTAGGCTTTTTTTTCGTGTCACCCCACTGTAGTAAGCTTCTCTATTATCTTAAGCTAATATATTTGCTAAAACTCCTTAACCCTTTAGGTTAGTAAATTAAAGGAACTAGCCTTAATTAAGGTTAGTAGATCTAAGTTTAGAAGCTCTCTATTATAATCTAAATCTAAATCTATATTAATTATACTTAGGTAGGTTTAATTTTAAAAGATAAAGTAGCTCTACTATAACTTTTATAGTATTAACTTTAAGCTAGTAGTACCTAATTCTAAACCTTTCTTATAAGACTAATTCTAGGCCCTCTTTGTAATATATATCTATATTACTTATCTAAGTTCTTGTATAACCTCTATTGCAATTTTCTAGTAAGAATAAGGTCTATTATATTATTTCTACTTTTTTTTACCTTTAGCTTAAGCCTACTACCTAGGCAAGTAGCTTATTTAAATATACTACCTAAGGTAACTTTTACTACCTTTAGACTATTTATTAGATAAGTTTCTAAGACTAGTAGTAATAAGATAACTTTTTAATAATTTCTAACCCCTTTAATAGTTAAATTAAGTATTAGAACAGCGATAAATACTATAACTATTAGCCTAATTTCTACACTAACCTTATTTAGAATAGTAATAGTTTAGAGTTTAGTACTAGGTAATATATAGACTATTATAACAAGTACAATAGTACTAAAAGCTTACTTATACTTAATCTAAATTATAAATAGCTCTAGTACTATAAAAGCTACTATATAAATTTAGATTAGTAATTTTATTAGAACTATAACTATAGTCCTTATATAGACTAGTTCCTTAGCGTTACTACTTAGTATAGAATCTAGCTCTACCTCTACTATAGTAATTACTATAAAAGTTAGTAGTCTATATAGTAATTTAGTACTAGGAGTTATAGGTATCCTAGGCTAGTGTAATAGTTTATTAAGTAGCTTTACTCCTTAATTAGACTAGACAACTAGTTATAATATAACTAATAGCTCTTCTATTAATTTATCTTTTCCTTCTTAAATAGTACTTATAGTCTTAATAGGTAAAAGTATATTATATAGCTATATTAACGTACCTAGAATATTTCTATTCCTTATACTTTATATTACTATTATAAGCTTCCTTTAGAGAGGAATATTAACTAAGTAGAGTACTATTATATAGTACTAGATTAGCCTATCTCTTAAAGGCTTAGGAGTAAGCTATTTGTAATTAGACGCTTGTCTATAGTTAAATTTTAAACTTTCTTAACCTAAAGGTTTATTATTACCTTAAAGTAAGTAAATTATTGCAATATCTAAGAATATATTACCCCTTATTCTAAGTAAGAAAGATTTATAGATAAAGTACTCCTATACCCTAATTTTAGGTTTTAGTAGTACTATTGCTACCTAGACCTTCTACTATCTAATACTTACCTACAAGAGAGTTTAAGTAAGGCTACTAATAAAAATACTTCTTCTTTATTAATAATTAATCCTGTACTATTAGTATAGTAGCCTAGATCTAACTTCTAATATAACTTAGTATATAGCTAGGAAAAAGCTAAAGTAAAGTTAATAAAGTAATTAGCTAAGTAGAGAATAATACTAGGACAAAAGATATAGAGGTAGTACTATTTAAGGCTAAGCCCTTATATTTTAAGGCTATAAGTTATATCTATAGTATAATCTAGGGTACCCTAGCCTATATAAGGGTTAAGAAAGTACTAAACAAAGCTATTAGCTTAATAAACTAGGGTCTAAATTTAGAGACTCTTACTTCTTACTTCTTACCTCTTAGCGCAACTTAAAACGTAAAGTTACCCTAATTAGTAATATATATTCGATTAGATAGCTATATATAGCTAAAGATATAAGTAAGTACTACTTATTCCTATTCTAATATTTTGCTAGAGTTTTATACTAACTAGGATACGTCTTAATATATTCTTACTATTAGTTACCTTATATACTATATATAGCTAGACAACAGTTATATTTATAACTAGGGTAAGATAAGGTTAGCTATAAAGTTATAAGGTTAATTAGCTAATTACTCTATATAAATAAATTAAACTTTAAGCTTTATAAGAAAAAGCTTCCCTTTTAGTTTATAAACCTTTCTAGAAATCTTACTATAGTTTTTATACTACTACTACAATTACCTTAACAAGAGAAAATATATAATACCTATATAACAAAGCTTAATATTACTAGGATTTACAATACCTTTCTTAATAGTAATACTAGTTTAGCTACTAATTAGGAAACTGCAATTAAAGTCTAGAAAGCTATACCTAATATCTTAAAGGCTACTAAAGAGAACTGCTCGTTTCTTTATTATTATATAAGGTATATACTTAGATATAGGATTAAGTAATTTATTAATATTAGCTCTAGTTTTATTACTAATAACAATATAAGGGTTGCCGGCTACAGTACCTATTAGTAGACTTACCTAGGTGCGTAGTAATTGCAGTTAGAGTGCAACATAAATAGATGCGGGTGTTAGGTTAACTATTAATAGGACAAAGTACAATAATAATTCTAAATCGCGGATATCAAGAGTATATTACTCTAGGTTAAAGATTAGGATTAACAATACTATCCTAATAATACGTATTATATTAACTATATACCTTATAGCTTCGTACTTTGTATTCGCCAAGAACTACAAAGTACTAAGTTAACTTCGCGCTTTGTATTTACTAAGAACTACAAAGTACTAAGTTAACTTCGCGCTTTGTATTTACTAAGAACTACAAAGTGCTAAGTCGTATTCTTACGTATCCTAGTTATACTCTACGTTACTATCCTATACAAGTCCCTTAGACTTATAGCCTATTAGTATATTACTCCTTAGTAACTTAGGTTCTACTAGTTTAAATCTATATATAGGGTTATAACCTATAATACTATCTCCCCCTCTATATTCTTTAGAGCTAGTATTATTCTATCCTAATACTAAGTTATTAGCTTGTTAGGTCTATGTAATTTCTTCTAGCGTAATCCTTATACCTTCTTGTTCTACTATTAACAAACTCGCGTTAGTTGCTTATATTTATTAGAATAGTATAGAATTTATACCTTGTCCTTGCTATTTATCTAGAGGTATTTACTACGTCGTATCCTAAAAGAATAGCAAGGCGTATATAGTATATATTAATATAAACATTTAGTATTATTATTCTAATCTAGGAGTATCTATAGTAGAGTATTCGTGCTTAATTATAATTCTTGTATCTAAACTTATATCTTCTAGGGCGAGCTATTAACTAGGCTTAAGAACAATTGTCTACGTAAATTACTAAGGCTAAAGCTAAGCGTAAGCAGGTCCTTACTTAGATAGCTAAAGTCTTAAGTAAGCTAGTAGAGAACTAGGCTTATCTTACTTGTCTTCGTAAGTTAAAGGCGTATAATAATAAACAGTCCTCTACTTAATCCTATACTCTTAAGGCTAAGTTAGATATCTTAGAGGCTAAGGAGGCACGTTTGTCCTCTCCTTAGAGATCTCTTCCTATTACTAGTACAACCTCCTCTAGCGTCTCCCTATCTATTCTATATAGCGTTTATCCTCTAGAAGACTTTAATAAGTTTCTTAGTTTACTATAAGGCAAGTTACTTAATTTTAACTTTAGAAGTCCTCTAGTAACTTAGAGTAATTAAGGTTTTTCTCTAGTTCCTATATATATTCCTATAGTTTTCTATCTTTGTCTACTCCTAACTACTTAACTAGGTAGTAGTTTCTTCTATTTTAGAGTTAGTATCCTACAATCTCTTAGGCTTTATATTCTTCTTATTCTCTATATATATTAGCTTTGTAGACTATTAGTTTAGCGTTCTGTAGTACCTTTTCTAGTAGTAAAACATAGAATATAAGGTATATCTTTATTCTCTTAGGTAGTTTTAATCTATATATAACTAGTATTACCTATTTCTTAATTTTATATAGTCTAATCTTTACATAGTCTAATTTTAAACTTAGTTTTTTAGTCTTAATATTCTTTTTTTGTAGCTATACTTTTTCTCCCTCCCTAAATTAGGGTCCTTCCTTGTATTTTTAATTATAGTATCTTACTATCTATTTTCTTAGGAATTTAGCATCTTCTTTTAGTTGTTCGTGTATATCTTTAATTCTATCTATAATCTTTTGTCCTTGTAGGTTCTATAATCTTATGTCCTATAGTATCTAATATATAGTTAGTTCGAATCTATAATTTACAAAGAATAGTAATATTTCTATTACTACATTCTTTAAGCTATTATAGGCTAATTGTACTATTAGTAGTAGTACTACCTAATTGTTTTAGTTGTAATTGAGGTAGTATCTTAAATATTGTTTAACTATTTAGTTTATCTATTCTAATTGTCTATCTATCTATAGGTAGTATCCTATAGACATACTATATTTAATTCCTAGTAAGGATATTATTGTACTCTATATATTAGATGTAAATCTAATATCTCTATTAGTAATAATCTTGTCTAGCACTCTATATTATCCTATAACTAAGTCTATAACCTAATATATAGCTTCCTTTATACTACTCTTTTCTTTATATAGTTAGAAGTACGTATACTTTATTAGTTTGTTAACTATTGTTAGAATACTATTGTATTTAATTCCTAAGATTAGGTCTCTTAATTTTAGTAGTCCTATAATAAAATCTATCGTAACAACTCCCTATAGTTATTCTAGTACTTCTACTAGTTGTAGTATCCTATATAGTACATATCTATTATATTTATTCCTTTAGTATTCTATGTAGTTTCTTAGCACCTATATTACTACTTATCTTACCTTAGGTATATAGTAGTCTCTTAATAGTCTTTCTAAGGTTTTCTCTATTCCCTAGTAGCTATATACTAGTAATTTGTAAAATTATCTTACAAATTCTTGTTATATTTTAGCTAGTATATAGATTTGTCTGTATTCTATTTAGAATCTATTTTCTATTTCTTAGGTACTTAGATCCTTCTTAGTTTCTTCTTTAATCTACTAGTCCTATTTATTTCCTATTATTTCTAGGTTTGCGGCTGCTTTAGGTTTGTTTATTTCTAAGTATCCTTCTTTGTTTTTAACTAGTATAGTTCCTTTAGCTTTAACTTCTTTTTATAGGTCTAGTCTTCTACTTAGTATATCTATAAATATATTTTCTAATCCCTTTGTATAGATTATATTAAAGTTAAATGTTGTAAGGTACTCCTACTATCTAGTATATTGTTGCGTTAGGTCTTTGTTTATTGTAAATCCTATTAGGTTCTTGTAATTAGTATAGATTCGTATCTTATATTTAGCTCCTTATAGATATACTCTCTATTGTTTAAGTACTTTGTATATTACTAGTATCTCCTTGTTGTAAATAGGGTAATTTATTTCTACTTCTATTATTTATTTTGAGAAATATTCTACTAGGTACTTATTTCCTATAGCTAGGTCTTCTTGTTGTAAGGCTATACTATATACTAAATTTAAGGCGTCTGTGTTAACTATTAGTAGTAGTTCTAGGTTAAATATTCTTAAAACTAGGTCTTCTCTAAATTTCTCTTTTATAGTATTAAATACCTTCTCGTATTCTTCTATCTACTTAAAGAGTATATTCTTCTTTGTTAGTCTTGTTAGTAGTTTTATAAGTTCTAACTATCCTATTATAAACTTTTAGTAGAAGTTTACTAGTTTCTAAAATTGTTAAATTTTAGTAACATTCTTTAGTATTAGCTATCTAATTATAGCGTCTATTTTTGCTAGGTTAATCCTTAGTTATCCTAGTTCAATAATAAATCCTAAGAAATCAGTTTTCTTCGTATAGAATTTATATTTCCTTATCTTAAGAAATATCTAGTTTTCTACTAAGAGTTCTAGTATCTTGTGTACGTATTTTACGTAATCTTCTTTGTTCTTAGAGAATATTAGGATATCGTCTAGGTATATAAATACAAAGATGTCTAGGTGTTCTTATAATATTATATTAATTCTTTCTTGGAATACAGCTAGTATATTTGTTAATCTAAAGGGTACAACCTAGTATTTATACAATCTATATTATATTCTAAATACTATTTTCTATTTGTAGCCTTTTACTATTTGGATTTAGTAGTAGGCGTTCTATATATTAAGTTTCGTAAAGATTTTAGCTTTACTTATCCTGTCCTACATCTTATCTATGCGAGGTAGGGGGTATTAGTTCTTATTAGTTATTACGTTAGTTCTTCTAAAGTCTACGCAAAATCTTTTTTCTTTTATTCTTTTCTTATCTACAAAGAGGGTTCTATAGGCTACTAATAAGCTTAATTGTTATATCTATTTGTTTTAGAGTACTATCTCAATATACTCCTTTTTAATCCTTGCTTTATCTTCTATTTTTTAATAGACTAGGCTCTATCCTATAGTTTTACCTTCTTCTAGTTCTATCTTTAGGTCCTATAGTTTATGCGTTAGTTAGTAGTTCTCTAGTTCTATTAGGAGTTCTTCCTATTTCTTGTATTCTTCTAGAAACTTTCTTACGTATCTTTCTATACTTGCTTGCAATGTATTTTGTTTGTATATAATCTTTTCTGTTTTCTAATTAATTTAGGGGTTTACTATTTCTAGCTATAGTATTCCTAGTATTATATCTTAGTACTTGTTAAGTTAAGTTACGTCTATAATTAAATTACAAATTTCTAGACCCTATACTTCTAGTATTAAAGGTTTAGTCTTAGAGCTAACTAGTTCTTAGAATAGTAGTCCTTCTATTATACTTAACTATTATAGGTATTTCTTTAGTACTTGTTGTATACCTTGTTATTCTACAAACTTCTTTCGTATAAAGTTTTAGGTAGCTCTACTATCTACTATAATTTAGATTTTCTTCTCTTAGTAATAACCTTCTGTAGTTATGTGTAGTCCCTTTATTCCTTAGAGTATCTCCTTCTTAAGCTAGTACTTTGTTTTAACTTTTTCTCCTACGTGTTTTAGGTATTTATTTCGTATATATTTGTACTAAGGCTTTCTTTATACGCATTCTATAGATAATTTGTATCCTAGTTCTAATACTAGGTATCCTTTTTAGGTTTTTACTAGTTACTATCTATAGACTTCTTCCCTCTTAATAACCTTTATAAGGTTTTGATTATTACTTCTTTTTAGCTATACTCTATTTATATCCTTAGGTTTCTTATATATTTAGCAACCTACCTCTATATAAGATACCTAAGCGATCTTGTAGTATATAGGGTAGCTTAATTATACTCTTACGTTATCCCCTTCTCTATATTTGTCCTTCCTTAGCCTATCTTACACTAGGATATAGTACTTTACTAGTTTGTTCTATGTATAGGCGTCTTCTAGCTATTTTATTTTCTTTACTAATTAGGTCTATTCTTCTTGTATAGGTATATCTCTTATAGCTACTATATTTATCTCTATCTAGTATCTAAAGGACGTAATCTTTATTTCTTTTAGGAAGCGTAACTTCTATTTGTTGTATACTTCTTCTATTCCTAATATTAGTCCTTGTCTTAGTAGGAATTTCTTATCCTGTACTAGTTTTTCTAACTTAGAGTTTTCTTAGCCCTCTTTACTAAAATCCTCTTAATTTTCTATACTAGAGCTCTCTCCTTCTAAAGTATCCTTATAATCTTCTTTTGTAGTTTATAATAGAGTTAGGAGTCCTACTCTATAGGTCTCTACCTCTAATTCCTTATCTTAATCTTTGTAAGTTTTTTCTACTTATTCCTAGACTCGTTCCTTTATTACTACTATTCTATCTCGTTTCCCCTGTAGGAACTATCCTACTCCTTATTTTGCGTAGATATATATTAGGTATACGTCTTTATAGTAGAATATCTAGTATAACCCTTAGTAGTTCTCTTAGCTAGCTACTACTTTCTTGTACAGTTCTTCTATATATTCTTTAGAGTTCTTTCCTATTTTATTTATTTTTAACTATATCTCCTTCTTCTTCTTACTTTAGTAGTCTTTTACAAAGTATCCTTTCTTTCTACAGTTATAATAGGTAAAGTCCTTCTTACCTTCCTTCTTCTTGCTTTAGTAATCTTTTATATAGTGCCCTTTCTTATCGCAGTTGTAGTACTTAAAGTTTTTCTTTTTACCTTCTTTATTAGCGTCTAGGATTATTAGATCTCTATAGTCTTAAGTATTTCTTGTTTTCCTATATTAGTTCTTTCTCTATTCTTAGAGTTTATTATTAACTTAGATTACTTATACCTTTATAGCCTTAAGTATCTATACTCTTTCTATTTAGATTATTTTGTATTGTATTTCGCTTTTTAGTTCCTCTTTAAATCTTGCTATTAGGGCTAGTTCGTCCTATTCTATATTTATAGATAGTTATTTAAATATAGATATATACTCTAGTACTCCTTTTATTTATCTTAGGCCTATAAGTTTTTCTTTAGCTTATCTTATAACGTTAGTATCTCTAAATACTACTTTAAGTCTTTTAACAAATTGTTTGTAGCTACTAAATATTGTTACTATTATTTCTTTTTACTATTTAAGTATATTAAGCCTATAGTCTAACTAATATAAGTTAAACTATTTTATTACTTTATCTTTAAGGTATATTCCTATATATGTAACTTTTTTTTCTTCTATATTAAAGTGTTCTACCTATACATCTAGGTGTAGTATTACTACTACTAGGAAAGGTTATAGGTTCTTCCTTTCTCTATTAAACTTCTTAAGTTCTAGTATTTTAGGTAGCTTCTTTATTGCGCTTGTTCCTAGGCAGCCTATAATACCTTCAATTCTTTCCTAATCTTTAGCTATAGCCCTTACCTAGGTTTTATTCTAGTTAATATAACTCTTTAGTTCGTTATTCTATTTAAAGAGTTTTTTAATTACTATTTTTATTTACTTTCTATCTTTATAAAGACCTCTTAGGATCTCTCTAATATTTCTAAAGTCTATATTATCTAACTTATATATTTTAAGAGGTCCTTTTCCTATAGATATAGCTATTGTTGTTGTATAGCTTAGACTGTGCACAGCTTACACTTCGCTCTCTAAAGCAATAATTGTTAAAGTGTAAGGGTTACTAGCTACAGTACCTATTAGTAGACTTACCTAGGTGCGCAGTAATTGCAGTTAGAGTGCAACGTAAATAGATGCAGGTGTTAGGTTAACCGTTAATAGGACGAAGTACAATAATAATTCTAAATTACAGATGTTAAGAGTATATTACTTTAGGTTAAAGATTAGGATTAACAATACTATCCTAATAATGCGTATTATATTAACTATATACCTTATAGCTTTGTACTTTGTATTTACTAAGAACTATAAAGTACTAAGTTAACTTTGCGCTTTGTATTTACTAAGAACTACAAAGTACTAAGTTGACTTTACGCTTCGTGTTTACTAAGAACTACAAAGTACTAAGTTGTATTCTTACGTATCCTAGTTGTACTCTACGTTACTATCCTACACAAGTCCCTTAGACTTATAGCCTATTAGTATATTACTCCTTAGTAACTTAGGTTCTACTAGTTTAAATCTATATATAGGGTCGTAACCTGTAACAAACAATATCTACGAGCTTGTTTAAGTAATTAACCTAGTAGCAAAGAGTATATACGTAGACAGAAACCTACTAGTAGTTAAGAAAGGAAGTAAACTTCTCGCTACTAATAAAACAAGTACTATTATCTATACTAATATTTACAAGCCTAATAATATTATTAACTATACTAATCTTAGTTATTTTATTAACTTTGTAGAGCCTATTAGAATCTTAATAATATGTATTGCCTATTTTTTAATAGATATAGAGCTTACGCACTTTATATTATTAATTTAATCTACAATATACTATAGTAGCTATACTACTTTAATATATAATATACTTAATAATCTAATAGAAAGGGAATATATTATCGAAGTTTAGAAGAAATATAGTAAGATCTCTATTCTACTTATCTTCTATAGCTATAAAAAGGTATTACGAATTTTCTAAGGCCTATATCTTATAGAACCTAAAGTTATCTTCTCTTATAGGTTGTGTATTAAATTAGATCTACTTATACTAGCTATAGTAGAATAGCTTTACAATAGACTAGTAAAGGAGACTTTATTACCTTTAGTACTAGGGGCTAGTCTATAGATATATATAAACCTTATATAGCTCTAGAAACGTCTTAATACTACTATACCTACTTCTACCTTGCTTTTCTTTATTATCTTCTACTTTATTACATAATTAGCTTAGTTATTCCTAGATAGTAGAGGTATTTCCTTTTAGCAGCCGAGAGATATAGTACTAGAATAGGATCTACAGCTAATCTAAATTTAAACCTAAGGTTTATAAGCTATAACCCTAGCTATAATTATAGCTTACTACTCCTACGTTTTGTTTTTAAATAGTAAATATTGCACTTG
The DNA here is from genome assembly GCA_028458525.1 of Ophiosphaerella herpotricha. Lineage (NCBI taxonomy): Eukaryota > Fungi > Ascomycota > Dothideomycetes > Pleosporales > Phaeosphaeriaceae > Ophiosphaerella > Ophiosphaerella herpotricha. The sequence goes on from JALNQK010000237.1 coordinate 10,652, forward strand.
TTGTTTAAACAACCTTAAATTAACTACTAATATTATTAAAACAAGAATTACTATAGTTATTATAAGGTATAGGTAGTAGTAAAAGTGTATTAGAACAAAATCGTAGAGCCTAATAAGTATAAGTTGTAGTATTCTCCTAGGGCTTTAGCGTAGCTACGGCTATTATAGTTAAGTATAAAGAATAATATAAGCAAGTTATAATAAAAGAGTAATACGTCTATCTTTAATAATAATAGTAACAATCTAGTTAAGATCTAGCAACGTAGACTACAACACTAACGCCTAAATAGTATATTTTGTTTATTACTTATAGATGTACTAATTATTTACATAAGAGAAAAGAGTAACGTTAAGTTACTTAAGGTAGTTCTAAAACTTTATAGAATTTTTCTAATACTATCTATTAAATTCTAAAATATATTATATTACCTTTCTACTCTTTTATCTTAAATACTTATAGTATAATAGGAGATAGTACGCTAGTTATTACTACAACACCTACTAAAACAAGACTCTAAATAGTAAATTTACTAACTTCCCCGTACTTAACTTAGATCTATAATAGTAGCTACTTAGCTTTAGAGTTTAATATCCCTAGAATAATAATAGGTACGATAAAAAGACTATAATATATTGTTCCTAGGAGAAGTAGTATACTAAATTTTACAATCTTTAATCTTAATATACTTAGTAGATAGATTATTAGAAGGAATATTAAGTATATTGTTGTAGCAGCTATAACAAGTATTAATACTAAACTTAGTAGTAGGGAGCGATATATAGTAGTAGGTATTATTTCCTTTAAGGTACTACTAAGGAACTTAATATTATTCTACTTAGTTTAGAGATATTTCTATATATTAGTTAGAATTAAGCTAGAAATACTAAAGGGTAAGCTATAGTAGAAAACATTGTAAGGTAATCTAACGTAAAATTGCTTAGTACTAAGCAATAGGTTTTAAGGGACTAGTACCCTAATTAAGTCTAGAATTGTAGTAGTTAGTATACTTACTACACTTTATATTTAGGTTATTACTACAGGGATCTTAGATACTATACTAGTAGCTACACTCTAGATACTACCTTAGAGTAAATAAATTATATTTAGCTCTAAGGTGTACTTAGTCTTAACCTTTAGTAAATAAATTGTAGAGGCAATATCTATAATATTAAACTATAGCTTCGATTACTAGAAGTTTAATAGGTTAAAGGGGCTACTTACTTAAAATATTATAATTCTAGCTTTAGTATTGTTTTGCGATATTAAAGCTTTTAGAACTAAAATAGTAGAACTAATAACTATAAGTATAAGAATCCTAAGAATACTATATTTAATCTAATAGTATATAGTTATTACAATAAAATTTAATACTATAATATTAACTTAAATAGAATTTAGATAATAGAAGCTTACTTAGATATTCTATAAAGTAGGGTGTATTTTATTAGAGAGAAGGAGTCTAAAAGTAGGCCCTATTAACAATAATAATTATATACCTAGTTCTAGACCTCTACTACTACTAAGTCTCCTAGAGGCCTTTTAAGAGTATAGTAGGTTATACTAATAGGTGTAGGCTATTTATACTATATATTTAAGTACTTCTCCTAGAATATAAGATTAAGATATTAAGTTTAATAGTAGCTTATAAAGCTTCTGCAAACTAATATAATAATAATAAAAATAATATCTTATAGATTACTATCCTCTTAACTAAGAGTAAGATCTATAGTAAATATCTAGAGTATCTCCTATTACCTCTCTACTTCTTATAATATTTACTTAAAGGCGTTAAATATATGTATAATATATACTTTAAACTCTATTAATATAATATATTTACTAAAGTTAAGTATATAGTTAAGAATCTACTACTAGAGTATTCTAGAGATAATATAAGGCGTAGCAACTATACTAACTAGATCTATTACTAGAGTACTTGTACTTAGGTCTATTCTAGCGCTATAGTAACTCTAACGTAATAGATAAAGAAGTATAGGCTTAAGGTCTAGATTAGGTTTAAACCTCTAGTAGACCTTTAGTAGAAGACTATATCTTAGCGTTATCAATAGTAGTCTACTACAAAGTAGCTTAAAGAAAAGGTACTACTTTACTTAATTATATTCTATAATAGAAAGGGTACGCCTATATTCTTTACTATTACTAAGAAGAATATAGATTCCTAAAATAAATATAGCTTAATTACTAAGAATAGACTAGTAATATCTATAAGTCTTACTATAGTAACTACAATCTACAATTTAGTAGCTCTTGTAGCTAGCTCTTAAAGGTTAAATAGCTTACTTGTAGAGTTTCCTAGTATTATCCTAGTAACCTTTATACTAGTACTTAAAAACTTATAAGTATTACTTGTTAGTTATCGATTAGCTTTGTAGAAGTAGCTCCTCGAACTAAGTTTAGGTATTCTAAAGCCCTCTATACCCCCTCCTATCTATACTTACTTTTCTAGATTTATATTTAACTTATTGCCTATTATAATAGATCTAACAATCTCTATTTATTTTAAACTAGGAGCTAATACTATACGTATAGAAGAAGATCTAAAATATTTAATAATACTTAATTAAGGTTAGTGTAAAGCTTTACTAGATAGTCTTAGTTGCGAATTTATACTTATATAAGGCCTACTAGGAATAGGCAAATCTTATATTAGTACTTAGCTCGTTTGCGTATTTCTTGCTAATAAAGTAAAGGCTGCTCTAGGTCCTATTCTTGTAGTATATTATACTAACTATACTCTTAATTAGTTTCTAGAGTATCTAATTACTACTAGTGTTAAGGATATAGTTTGTATTAGAGGAAATAGTATATCTAGCTTACTTAAATTAAAGAATCTACGTACTATCTCTAGGTAGAGCTTTAAAACCAGGTTACAAGTATATATATTAAGCTTCTCCTTTAAGGAAAAGGAGCTTAGTAGGTATATCCTACTTAACTACCTAAAGAGTACCTCCTATATTTAAAATCTAGATTAGTATTCTATATAAGATTACTTGTATTAAAACTATAATAAGGTTTATAAATAATTTTTATATTCTACAAGAAATTTATCTAAGATAGGATTAAAAGTTATACTATTTAACCTATAGTTAGCTAAATATAAAGTAGGCTCTATAGAACCTAAGAAGTTATTTATATTATCTAAGCTCGAAACAGTCTTATCTATAGTAAAGGAGAATATCTACTATCTAATACTTAAAGATAGGTTAACGCTAGTAAATTATTAGACGAACGAGATTATAGGTAATATTATCTATAATATATCTACTTTACTTTAAGATATTAAGGATTTATAGACGATTATTAGTCTCGTGTATAAAGAGATTAATTACTAGATTTTAAGTACTACTAATATTATTAGACTTACTATAACTAGACTAGCTAAGTATACTTTAGTCTTATATAATATTAATATAAAAGTAGTTATATATAAGGAGGCTGTAGAGGTTTTAGAAGCGTATATACTTAGTATATTTATACCTAGTATATAGTACTTTATCTTAATTAGAGATTACAAGTAGCTAAGACTATAAATTAAGAATTATAATTTGTTCTCGATTAAAAGTAACTAAGGAAAGTAGTATTAGCTCGACCGTAGTCTATTTAAATAGTTAGCTAGATAGTTAGTAAGTTAGTATTAGATTCCTATTATTTAGCTTAATATTTAGTAGCGTATAAGACTAGAGATCTCTAGGCTAGTTTAAAATACATTATACCTTAGGCTAGTAGACTATATAGATACTAAAAGCTTGCCTAGCGTACTAAGTATAAGAAAGAACGTATTCTAGTACTATTATACAAATCTAGAAGTAAGTAATTAGTATAGTACTAGAGAGAAGTTGTATAGTAATAACTTTAAGGTATAAATAACCTCTACCCTTATACGCTATATTATCTAATAAGGTATATACAAGAGTAGTAAGATTGTAGTCTTAACTCTTTTTATAGACTAGCTTTATAAACTTTAATAAGTACTCTCTATATCCTTTAAAATTTCTCTAGGTTAAATAGATAAAGTCGAGTATATAAGCTCTTAGGTAGAAGAAATATTAACTAAGCTTTAAAACAGCTATTTACTATACTAAAGAAGAGACTTAGAGTAATTAATCTAGAGAAAGCCTAAATAGGTCCTAAGAATTGCTACTATCGATAATTTCTAGGGCGAAGAGGTAAAAGTTGTTATTATCTCCTTAGTACAAAGTAATATAATAAAGAATGTTAGGTTCTTAAAAACAATAAACTAAATTAATATACTACTAAGTAGAGCTAAACACAGTATATATATTATTAGTAACGTAAATACTTATACTTATATCTTAATATAGAGTAAGGTACTTAGTATACTTAAAGAAGTAGATACAATTAGGCTAGCGTTTAGCCTATACTACCCGCAACACTAGGATATAGATATATTAGTATCTTAACTAGACAACTTTAAATTTTATAGCCTAGATAGGGATATAGGGAAATATATAATAGATAAATATTAGTACGCCTTCTAATTCTAAACTATATATTCTTAAGGTTAATCTATACTACTACTCTTTACGTGTATTAGAATATCTAAGGATACTACTATATAGCCTACTATTATTCTAAACTATTATACTCGCTTTTAGAGTATTATAAACTATATAAGTAGGCCCTTAAGTATTATAGCTACCTATTTACTCTTTCCTTGTAGCTATACTAAGGACAACCTCTAATACTACTAAATAAGCTCTTAAATAATATAAACTACCTAAAAAGGGAGAATATAGCCTTAAAAAAAGATAACTTAATTCTTAAAGAGTATTATAATATCCTTAGAAGAGATATCTATTAGCTTAAGGGTTCTTAGATATTCTAATATATAGGCGAGTAGGACGATAGACTTAATAAAATTAGTAAAGAACTTAATAGTTTAAAAGTAGTAATAGGAAAGTATTTAAAGCGAATTTAATACTACGAAGGCTTAGAGGCTGTAATAGAGAAGATGCAAATTAATAATTTAAATACTATACTTAAAGATTACTTAAAGAGAATTAAATAACTTAATTACTTAGAAGGTGTATTAGAGAAGATAAAAATTAGTAAGACTAACTAGAGAAGTAGTACTAATAAAGTAGAATAGAAGGTAAAGTAGTTTTAGTATACTAAGTTAGTAGTTAGGTTGTATAATTCTATATTTAGAAAGGGATATTATCTACTATACTTTACTAATTTTAGCTACTTTTATATATATATCTTTATTACTCTAATAATAATAATAGGCTACTTTACTATTATCTTTATACTAACTTACTAGCTTTATTAGATCTATAGCTACTTAGGATTAACAAAATATTTTATTAACTAAGTTTTAAAGATTTTCTTATACTTTATAAAACTTTAAAGTTATTTTTATTACTATTACTATTACTAGTATAGTTGTTACTAGTATAGTTATTACTAGTATAGTTATTACTATTATTACTATTAAGTTCCTATTTTAGGATTAAGTATAGTGTATTATCGCTGTCTATAATAGTATCCTTAAAGTAAGTCTTTACTTTAACTATTTACTTATCCTTAGTATATATATATATTAGCTTATACTTCCTTATATATTTTACTACAAATTACTTAAGCTTACTTATATTAGAAGGGTCTATAGAAAGAGTTTATAGTAAAGTCTACTTTCTATAATTCCTAATTTTAAAATATATATCTACTAGTTATTATATTAATTTCTTTAATTCTAATATAGAGGCTAAGGTATCTTCTAGGATAGTTTACTTACCTATCTCTTAAACCTAGCTAGTCTAACATTTAAGCTATAGTACTAGAGTTACCCTATAACTTTCTACTAATTATTAGGTTATCGATTCTAAGAGCTTATTAAAATTAATTCTTATTATTTATTTTTAGTCCTTTTAAATCGCGCTAGGAGAGCTTATAGTTTACTTCTTATCTCTCCTAGCTCTTATAAAACTTATTTACTAACTACTATATTTTTTTATTATTTTATTTATCTTTTACTTTATTTTTAGGAGCCTCTTTTACTTAACCTTCTACTTCTCTTACTTAAGCCTCTATTACTTAAGCCTCTTCTACTTAAGTCTCTCCTACTTAAGTTTCTCCTACTCGAGTCTCTCCTACTTAAGCCTCTCCTACTTAAGTCTCTCCTAATTAAGTCTCTCCTAATTAAGTCTCTCTTAATTAAGTCTCTCTTACTTAAGCTTCTATTACTTAAGCTTCTCCTACTTAAGTCTCTCCTACTTAAGTCTCTCTTACTTAAGCTTCTCTTACTTAAGTCTCTCCTACTTAAGTCTCTTCTACTTAAGCCTCTATTACTTAAGCCTCTCCTACTTAAGCCTCTTCTACTTAAGCCTCTATTACTTAAGCCTCTCCTACTTAAGCCTCTATTACTTAAATCTCTCCTACTTAAGCTTTTCCTACTTAAGTTTCTCTTACTTAAGCTTCTCCTACTTAAGTCTCTCTTACTTAAGTCTCTCTTACTTAAGTCTCTCCTACTTAAGTCTCTCTTACTCCTTTTCTACTAACTATACTTACTATTCCTCTTACTCTTATCTTTTCTACTCTATTAGTCTCTAGTTTTCTTTAATAAGACTTTTAAACTTCTAGCGTATAGTATAATTAAGTATTCTTAAGAAAGTAAAATATATAGATTATTATATAAAGAAAGAAGTAACTTTATTACTTTAATCTTTATAAATACTATATAGCTTCTCTAGATATAGAGATAATTTTTTAGCTTTATATATTCCTATTCTTAGAATTCCTTTTCTTTTTAAGTTTCTTAGATAGCTTTTAAAGTCTATTTTAGTATTATCCTCTATTCTTTTTTTAGCTATAGAAAAAAACCTAACTATCTATTTTATAAATTTTACAAAAGTAGTATTATTATATTTATATCTATTTAGGTTATAAGCTATTAAAAGAGCTTTATAAGTAATCTCTTTATTAAGAGAATGTTAAATCTAGTAATAGATCTCCTTAGACTTAAATCTAAGATAGTAGGTAAGAGAGGTAAACTTGCACCTAATATACTTATATAGTTAACTCCTTAGCTTTACTACTAGACTATTATTATCTTTCTTAGAGAGTATTTCAAGATAATTACGTATAGCGCCGATCTATATCTATAGGGCTCCTAGTTCAAGTTAATCTAATATATTTCCTAGTATTAATATAAAAGTTAAATCTAATTGCTAAATTATATATTAGTTAGTCTCTTGATTAGTATCTAAAAAGATCCTTTCGAGGGCAGATAATATAGTTTTATCTAGCTAGAGTTCTACTAAGGCTTTTACGCAATTAGCTAGGCCTTTTAAATAATTAATATCTGCAAAGAAGCTTAAAAGAAATAGAATTAGATAGTTAGTTATTTTAGATAGTATATCTATCTATATTACTTTGCGTTCTAGGTCTATAAATACGCTAAATATCTTACTAGCCTATAACTAACTATATATAGATAGCTAATCTAACCTATAAGTACTAAGAGCTTTAAGCTTAAGAGCTTTTACGTTAGCCTAACTTACCTTTAGTATTACTTACCTATCTCCCTAAAAGATTTTAGTCTAGAATCCCCTAATATTCTTATTAAGATAAGATAGTATTAACTAAATAGTTAGTATATCTACGTACTTATTTTAGAGAAATCTTACTTTATAGTATTTTATCTTAAATATTTTGTATATTAAGCCTAAGCTTATTCCTCCCCTAAGCCTAGGAATATCTAGCTAAATATTAAAAGCTACCCTAAAGTCTAGATTTTAGATAATTTACTTTATATTATTAGATTTATAGCTAGATATCCTATACAATAGAGCCTACTATTAGCTTTTAAAGTATAGGTTCCCTCTACCTCTATACCCTTAGTATTCTTAGATTTTATAATATATTTCGCTATTATCTAGTTTCTTTTTATATAAATACTCTTTAACTAAAGCTATCTTAAAGTTATTACTAAGATCTATATATACTTAGTAAGATATATACGTAGGTTTAGAGATAGAAGTATACCTAAATTATATAAGTTAACTATCTATTATATACTTCTTTAAAAAGCTTTAGCTACAAGAGCTTAATACTATCTATAGAGATAACTTAGAAGAAATCTATTTAGGAAATTAAGCTGTATATATCTATTACGTACTTTAAGTAAGGCCTCTAATAAGATATTTAAATACTCTAGTATAGTATCTAGCTAGTCCTACTATATTATAGTAGGAATATAGTTAAAAACATCCTAATTACAATAGCCTTTCTACTTTTTAAATAGTTTCTTAAGCCTTTCGATATTTTTATTATTCTTATCTCTTAGCTTTTTAAATAGAAAGTCTAGTACTATAATATTAACACTTACTATACCCTTAAACTTTGTACTAAGTTCTTTAGTAAGCCTCTACTCCTATTTAATAAATTGTCGATATAATATCTAGATATTAATTTTCAAGTATATAATAGTCCTAAGCGAGTCGATCTCTACGCACAATATATAAAGCTTACTTATTTCTACTAATAAACTAGCTTATAGGAGGTCCTAAAACTAGGACCCCCCTAAATTAATTTTTAGGACTACTAAAATCTAGTTTCCTTAGCTTCTAGCTATTCTCTACCTATAATATTAAATCTTAAAGTATCTATTTACTATCTTATATTTATACACTATTACAATAGATTCTCTACCTAAAAAATAGTAAATACAGATAGACTTTAGAAGGCTAAAACCTAGTCTACGCCCTAAAAACAGTATCCTCCTTAGGAATATAAAAGAACTTAAAGATAAGAAAGAATATAACTATATTAAAGACTTAAGACTTAAGGAAAGTTCTATAAATATTTTACTCTAGAAGCTAATTTAATATTAAGAGGAAATTAGGGCAGCCTATACTACAAGTACAAAAGTTAAGCTTCCTAGAGTTATTCCCTCTAGTATTAGAACTTACAAATATTTAAAAGAAACATTTAACTCCCTATAGTAAATATATAAAAAATCCTATAATATTTAACTTAGGGTAGATAACCTCTATATTATAGTAGCTAAGTATAAAGATATATACTTAAAGTCTAAAATATAAAAAGATCTTTTCCTAGGGCTAGTCTTAGTAAGAAGTTATATAGGATTAAACTTTAAGGATAAGCTTTATAAGTTTTAGTAAATACAGTATAGTAGTATCGTCTTACCCTTTGAAATTTTTAGGTCCTAGAACCCTAGTAGAACTTATTACGTTATTTTCAAATACATAGTATATTCGCTCTATTACGTTGCTAGTAATCCTATCCTTAATAAGATACAGCTAGCTACTATAGTTGCATAGGTAAGATATCCTATAAGAATAACTATACTTAGAGTAATTAATAGTAAATAGAATATCTATACGTTTATATACCTTTTATTATTATAGGTGTTAGATTATAGTTTATTAACTTGCGCTAAGTATAGGCTGCTAACTTACTTAAGTATCCTTATTTATCTATATAGAGATATTAAAATTTGTTACCTACTACTATTAAACTATATATCTACTAATAAACAAGCTGTTAGTAAAGAATATTATAGGCTACAACCTTATAATAGTATAGAATCTCGATATATTAGAGTATTAGGTATAACTATTATAGAACTAATACAAGGCTACTCTAAAGATAGTAGAGCTATTAGTATTAAAGACTTATACTACTAGCTATCTAACTACAATACTATTAGTTTCCTCTCTATAATAGTTACTACTACTTTACTATTTAAATTAACGAAAGTAAGTTAGTTCTAGTAAGTAGATATTATACATTTACTACTCTAATACTCTATAGTATCTATTATTACGTCTACCTTAGTAGAAGGAAATACTCTAAGGACTAGTATCTTTCGTCTCTATAGAGACCTATATTAGTACAAGGTATCTACCTATATAGGTAGAATTCCTAAAACTTATTAAGGTTTAGCGTATTTATTATTGTATTAGTATTAATTAATAGCTTCTAAAGTATACTATTAGTTAGTTTGTTTTACTTAATATAGAAGTATCTAAAACTAGGCCCCTTTACTTTATAGTACTTATAGTCTAAATTTAGGCCCCCTTAATATTCTTAAGCTTAAAAGAGAATATTTTCTATTTTAAATTCTATTCTTATATCCTACAATTATATTAGTTTACCCTCCCTCTTAAATATAGAAATTACATAGGTATATACTATAGCTACTAGCTATAGCCTTTTCTACTTTCTACTCTTTAGAACCTAATACTTAATAAAGTTGCTCTTAAAAACTATAAACCTTAGAACTTCTTAATTTCTTATCTACCTGTAGCTAGTACGCCGGCACCAATATCTTAGTCCTTAGAGTTAGGCTAATATATTAGTATAGCTCTATTATATCGGTATAAATATATTTTGTATTAGGTTTAAAGTTCTATCTCTTCGTGTAGCTAGCTTACAAGCTATAGTTCTTACTTTAATTAACTTAATACTAGCTTTCGCTAGTCTCTATCTAAGCTTTCTAGTAGATATACTTAGGTTAATACTAACTACCTACTATAGATTCTATTATATACTTAGAACTATATCGTATTACCTACTTACTTTCTACATATTTACTATCTTAGCTAGTAGAATACCTTTCCCTCTAAGATAAATAGAGAATTTATAGGAGCTTATTGTAAGTATTTCGTATCTATTACTTATTACAACCTAACCTATTGTTAGTAGGGAGCTTTATCTATTAGCCTCCTTTTTCTTCTTTCTACACCCCTTCTCTATAGATTATTCTTCGAAGTATATCTTTATATCTATTAATTACTAGCTGTCCTTCTTATATATTTAACTTAGTAGTACTTAAGACTAAAGCTATAGCCTAAGCAATTTTATTTCCCTTAGCTATATATCTATATTTTAATCTAGACGTTTCTCTTTATATTTCTTCTTTAGTTTAGGGTAATAATTTATAGGAATTAGCTAATAAATTTAGCTTATTCCTAAGCTTATATCTCTTATATAGATAATATAGTTAAAATTCGCTTAATATTAGCTTAACCTTTAAGAGTTAAACTAGGGTAATATATCTACCTATAGATACTAACAATAAGCTTTTAGTCCTTTCTATAAAGTTATCCGTTTACTATAACCTTGTAGATAGAAGAGAAGTAGGACTCTTTAGACTTACTTATAGAACCCCGTAGAGGCCTTACGTAAAGACTTCTTCTCTATAGCAAAGTAGCTTAAAAGTCTAAGTATAAGCTTTTACTATACCTAGCTCTATTTATAGGTCTATATAGGGCTAGTATATCTATAAATTATTACAAGATAGTTATTATAATAGCTAGTAGGTTTAGAATTACTAAGTAGTTACTTTACCTAAAGAAGCTAATATACAGGTATAATACTTATACTACTTAAACTCGATAGGTCTATCTAGTGTAGTAATTAGAGACAATTAGTAAGATCCTAAATAATATCTATAGGAGAAACTAAACTTATAATATCTAGATATTAGAATTATAGTAGAATCTTACCTTAACAATACTCTAATAGATAATCTATTAGATAATAGTAATATAAGTAATATAAATTATATTAAAAATATACTTACTAATAAGTAATAGATTCTTAGTATCTTAATATATATTAAAATTAGAAAGTTAGATAGTACCTCTTAGGGACGCCGTACTATATAGTATAATAGCTCTGCAGATCTTTACGCAATCTTATAAGATAAGACGTTAGGGAGGTATATTAATAGGATATAAGGTAAGGAACGAGGATTAGTACTAGTTATAGGTAATACTCGCAACCCTACTAAATTAGTATACTAATAATAGGTATAGTCTTAGTAATAGATAAAATAAGAGATAATTTATAGGAGATAGTCTATAGCTATTTAAAAGATAAAGTCTATCTCCTAGAGCTAGAATACTAACTAGTAAAAATAAGTAGATTAATATTAAAAGCTATAGTACTAGAAAGATTACAGTAATAAGGAATAAGAAGGTAATAAATAGTAATAGTTAGGTTAGGTTTAATTTGTTATTAATCTATTTTATAGGTAATTAGAGAGTTTATTATAGCCCTAGTTTTAGACCTCTTTTATACCTAAACTTAGCCTAATTTTAGAACTAGACTAGAATTAGGCTTAAGTCTAGATAGTTTATATATACCTTATCTCTACTGCAAATTATCTACTATTTAATTAGATTTTTTAATATAGTAATTAGTTCTCTTATAATAGCTAGTCTAGAAATAATTAGATTTTTCTTTAAATATAAAGATAATATAAACGAAGTAGAGGACTAATTTTAGTAAATAGGTAACTAGCTATATATCCTAGAACTCTTTAATAATAGTAGTATCCTTAACTAAGATAACAACAAGTTATTAAAGAGGGTAGGATACCTTAAAAGAATATTAGCTACTAGTTTATTAACTAACGTTTAAAAAATTAAGTATAAGTAGTTTATAGAATATAAGTCCGATTTACCTATAGTATTCTTACTTCTACTCTACTAATCTATACCTAACTTTAGGAAACAATTAATTAGATTATATATACAAAATATTAACCTACTACAGCTTCTTTTAATAAAACTAGATTGTATAGTATTTATTAAAGACCTTAAAGTCTATATACCTATTACGATAATACTAGAATTTATCTCTCTATCTATTTTGCAAAGTCTACTAGAATATATAGTATACCTTAAGTACTTAACAATTTATCTTAGCTACTATCTAATTAACTAAGAAAACAAAGTATTTAAGAAAATACAAGAAGATAGTATAGAAGTTAATATTAAGTATAACAATAGGTATAGATCTTATTATAATTAGGTCTATAGACTCTAGTACTATCTTTTTTCTATACTATACCTTATCTTTAGCTAGCTAGAACTTTCTTAGAGAATTTATAATTATACTTTAGTTTTAGTAACTTAGATAATATCCCTCTCTATAGCTTAAGAGAGTAGAATAGTAACGTAATATATTTTTAGAATTTACTAGATAATTGAATTAATTAATATAGTATTAGAAGAATTCTATAAAGTTTCTAAACTACTTTAGCTACTCTTTCTCCTATAGTTAGATATAATTATATAACTATAATTTAATAATAAATAGAATCTACTATTTAGGTATTATTATTATAGTCTATATTACTAAATATTAACTAGAATATTACTATTATTATTAAAGATAGATATATTACCCTTTTATTATAGCTTACTTATATTATTCCTTATACTTAACTACAATAACTATAGTTATACTAAAGCCTAGGAGAATAGTATAGCTTATACTTATTAGGCTCTACTACTAATATATCTTTACTACTACCTAATTAATTAGAAAAGCTAAGAAGAAATCTCTAAAAAGTCTTTTATAGATATCTATTTTCTAAGAAGATAGCTCTTTATAGAGCTCTTTTCTTCTTAAAAATCTTCTTTCTATAGAGCTCTTCTTTCTATAGAGCTTTTTTCTTCTTAAAGATCTTCTTTCTATAGAGCTCTTCTTTCTATAGAGCTCTTTTCTTTATAGAGCTTTTCTTTCTATAGAGCTCTTTTTTCTATAAAGCTCTTTTCTTCTTAAAGAATTTTTCTAGAGAGCTTCTTTCTCTCTAAAGCTTTTTTCTTTTTAGAAGAACTCTCTATAGACCTTCTTAATCCTTAGTAATATATTACTAGAATTAGCTCTTAAGTTTATAAAGCTATTATTCTTATAAGTAATAATATAGTTTAAGATACCTATAGAAGCTTCTCTATTATTATCTATTATAGATCTAATACTTAAAATACAAGGCTTATAATATATATTAAGCTTAGTAATTAGACTAGTACTCTAAAATTTTATTAAGGAGTACTAAGCTAGTACTTAGTAAGGTAAGTAAGGTAATTTTATATAGGTGTATTAAAAAGTACCTAAATAAGCTCTTTAATACTACTAGTAAGATCTAGGCTACTATAAAGTAAACTACTACCTAAGTAGCTACCTAAGCTATTATAATAATATAAAATAATTTAGAAGAAGTAGTAGCTAGAGTAGTAGTCTTAACTCTATAATCTATATATATAAAGTTTTAAATATAAACGTTATTATTAAGCTATTGTAATTAGGAACTAGTATATATATTTTAGTAGATATATAGTAAGTTCTATATTAAGCTTATAAGGGACCTAAAATTAGCCCTTTCTAAGAAGTCTAAAATAGGACCCCTTTCTCTAAAACAATACCTAATTAAATTCTTAGCTCCTTACTAGGCCTAAAGTTAGGCTTATTAAGTTAAAATATAAGTAGAGAGTATAATAAGGCTCTTCTAGAAAGAAATCTTCTTTGTTTAAAACTCTTCTTATAGATATATATCTCTCTAAATAAATATTATTACTTACTACTATACTAAAGTTATTTTAATATAGAGAACTTTAAAAAAAGTATAACTTCTAAGACTTTAAAACGTCTTAATAATCTTAATATAATATATAATAAAAAGCCTATATAAAAGATAAATATAATAGCGCCTATATATAAATAAATACTACCTAGGCTTATAATAGATTACTTAGTACTAGTTATAGTATATAAGAGAAAATATACAAATAATCTATATATAGATATGCTATATAATATATAAATATAGTATAGGTATTCTAAAGTACTACTAAAAGTAATCTAACTAAGTTTAAATAATACTATCTTATAAAATCTTTATATAGTAATATATACTTAGTCTTACTAGGCTTAAAATTAATATACTATTAGTACTACTATTTCTTCCTAGCTAATACTTATAGGCTACCTCGTGCTCCTAAATACGTTTACTTTGTTATAGTCCTTAAAGACTCTAAGTAGAAGTAAAAGTAGATAGCTACTTTAGAGTACTATCTAGAATATCTAACTTCTACCTTTTATAGGCGTCCTTTACCTTATAAGAGTAGCTAGTATCTCTTAACTATAGTATAAATAGTATTAAAATTACGTTTAGCTTATTACCTATATATTTATATAGGTTAAACTAGAGATATTCTCTTACAAGGTTACTAATAAGTATAAAGTCCTTCTTTCTTATATATACTTATTAGATTACTAAGTATATTAATTAGTATCTTTACTACGCAAAGTAGGCACTTCTTAATAACTACTATAGTTATAGTTATTATTGTATTAGTTTATAGTAAGACTATATTAGCTTCTACGCTATAGTATAGTTAACTTCTTAACAAGATTATAATACTACACAACTAAAAAGTTACTTAGTATAGTAAACTATAGAATTCCTAAATTACAAATAATTAAGCTATATAGATATTTTAAGTTCTATAACTTTAAAACTACGTAGTTAACAATCTTTATATATCTAATAGATATAACCTATACTTACCTATATCTAGTATCTAGGTAGGAAGTCTTATTATCGCTATTCTATTAACTAATTCTTAGGTTTCTACTTATTATATGCAAAAATACTAGTAAAAATAGAACTATAGAATAAAGTACTAGTATTAATCTTATTAATATCTTTTAATATACGTATAACGCTAGAAACTCTTATATTAGTAATTTGTCTATTACTTATCCTATATTACTACAAGTAACAATTTCCTAAATCTTCTATATAAAATTTACTATTCTTTATTTACTACCTTTCTTACGTATAGCTTCTTAGCTTCTTATCTAACTACCTTATAAAATTCGTCTTATAACTTAGTAAGAGGTATACTAAACTATTTATAGACTATCTAGATATTACCCTTCTAGAAAAAACTATCTAGATAGTATATAATTAGCTTTTAGTCTTTTGTATAATAACCTAACTCTAGTAGAGTAATTAGTAATAACTTCTTAGGGTAGGAGTTAAAGTATATAGTAATAATATCTAATTACTTAAGATAGTCTATTTCCTAGTTAACTTATTCCTTAAACCTTAGGTTTAAGATATCTTACTTTAGGGCTAGATCGAATTTATTACTTTCTTAGTTATAGTGTAGGTTGTATACAACTATAGGTAAGTCTAAGAGTATCTCTACTATCTTATTCTACTACTTTAGGGCTATCCCTATATTTATACTTTTAGTAAAGAAAATAGAACAAAGAGGCTTCTTGTTAAGCCTAGTTAGTAGTTAGATATACTTATTAGATAACTATTATTAGATCTTAGTAGGTATTATTAGTAATAGAAGTAGAGTTTTATAGATATAATTTAAGATAGTTTTAGCTTTATAGAGATTTCTATTCTATAACAATTATAAAGCTCTTAGATTTTGCTTAGTTCTTAATCTTCTTATACTAACTCTAGCTATCTACTATCCTTACTATCGTATAACTTATTGCTTAAACCTACCTTCTTTACAAGGGCCTATTTCTAGGACCTCCCTCTAGTAATAACTCTTAGGTTCCTTAAAGGAGGCTAAGTAGCCTAATAGCTAAATTAAACATTAGAAATATTACTAATCTAGTAGTCCTAATAATTAGTAACCCTGCGTAATACTAAATTAAGTTTTAATATAATTCTATAGCCTTAAACTCTATAGTAGTATAGTAGTTGTTAAGAATAACAATTTATTAATACTAGGAAGCAATATTATACTAATAACTATACCCTATACCTCTCTAATACCTCTAAGCCTATAATTAAAGGTATAGTATTTAATATCTCTATCTCGTAGATACTTAGGTATATATACTATAGATAATATATTTCTATAACCTTTACCTAGGCTTAGATAGAAGCTATAGATATCTACGTAGCTAGTCCTAAAAGTTAATAGTATCTCCCTTATATCTTTATAACTAGTTTAGATCTAGCGCTTACTATATTATTACTTACTTTAAGGTACTATATAGGTTATAAATCGTTTAGCCTCTTTTATACAAGCTATATACTAACTATCCTTCTATAAATCCTAATTTACTACTAGATACTATACCCTTATTAGTAGTAGGCGTCCTTTTATACTCTTGTTAGTAGTTAAAATAGAGTATACTATAATACCTAGTTGTCCCCTATAACTATTATCGTTAATTATAGATTAGGAACGCG
The DNA here is from genome assembly GCA_028458525.1 of Ophiosphaerella herpotricha. Taxonomy (NCBI): domain Eukaryota; kingdom Fungi; phylum Ascomycota; class Dothideomycetes; order Pleosporales; family Phaeosphaeriaceae; genus Ophiosphaerella; species Ophiosphaerella herpotricha. The sequence continues at coordinate 27,682 of JALNQK010000237.1, forward strand.
TATCTATAGTAGTATCCTCTTCCTATAATAGTATAAATAAGAATACACTTCTCTCTAAAGCTATTAGTTACTATTAGAGATATAGTACTAGTATAGTTAGATATAAGATATACTATATCTCTATAACTCCTAGTATTTAGTTTACTTTTTAATTTATCCTCGATAGCCTATAGGTATATATTAAGTTTTTTTTCTACTTACAAAAATACTAAAATATTAAAACTATATAGATAGATACTCTAGAGTAATATTTAGTCTATATTAGAAGCCTAGCGTCTAAACTAGTATTATAACTAGCGCTAAGAGTTTAGAATATCTTATAGTACTATAGTAATTAGTAAGTTAATTAGCTGCAAAGGAAAGGATTATAGTTATTAGTAGGTGTTAGATGTAATACGGTACTAGTAATTAAGTAAACTACTAATTATATATATAGTAACTATTATAAGTATACAATATAGAACTTTAAAATCAATATATAATAGAGCTTAAGATTAGGTATAAAAGGAACCTTTATAACGTTCCTAAATAGATAGAACTTACTTAATACAATTATTAATTTATTATAGATATTTATTACATACTTAATTATACTCCGTTAATTAAGTAATCTACCTAGCTGTTGCTAAAAAGGCTTTTTAGTAACTACTATATTAACCCCCCCTAAATCTAATAGTAGGGCTAGTATATCTACAAATATAGGTAGTAAGTTATAGGAAGTCTATATTTTATTATATATACTCTAACTAGATCCTAAAATAGTTTCTTACTTTAAGAGCTTCTTAAGAACTATTATATCTAGTTAAAATATATTCGATATTTTAGCATACTCTTTACTAGAATCTACAAGCCTATTATATTAGAGCGAGCTGTAGATAGTCGAGATAGTATCTAGAGATAAGCCTTAACCTTTTAAGCTTTTTATAGAATAGTTAGCTTAATTAGGCCGCCTTTACTAATATTATACTTAGAATATTAATTGCTGCACAAAAAAGCTCCCTATATTAAGTTAAAGAATAATTAATCTCTATAGCTAACTAGATAGAGTAAGGTATTACGTATATTCTTAGTATATAGTTCCTGTCTAGTAGCTATTACTATAGGAGTTGCTAGGCGCCCGATACCTAATATACAACAAGAAGAATAAAGAGTAATCCTAAGAAGGAAAGAGGCTTTATAGTATAGGATTTCTTTAACCTAACGTATTACTATATAATAAGAGTAATAGAGCTAATCCTTAGATTATAAATATATTTAAAGAAGATCTATATTAAAATATTAATACAGTTATTATTATTAGAACAACGCTCTATATTCTACTTTTACAAGACTTTACAACTAAGATCTACTAAAGAATAAAATATTCTAGAGGAAAGATATATTTACTTAGGACTAAAGGAATAGTTTTATAGGTTAGTAAAGAGAAACTAAAGGTAAAAGTAAATTTAAGAGACCTTATTAACTCGAAGTTCCTTTAAGACTACAATGAATTTGTAGTTTAAATCTCTCTATAGTTTAATAACCTAAAAGGTAAGATATATATTACTAAAAGAATTATTATTACTACGTATAAATAGAGATTTTATTTACTGTTATAGCTTTAATAGAACCCGATATTAGTAATAAAACAGAACGCTAATCCTAACAAAGTAGTATATTTAATTATCCTAGACCTATTAGATTAATTGTTAATCTTATAGTTAACTAAGAATACTGTTGCCTATATCTAAATATATTAGGTAGAGGAGGATACCTTAAAAGTAGAGTCTTTGTCTTTAACGACTGCGGATGTGTATACAAACAATAAAATCAGCGTTACCTATACTAACTAATAATTAGGTCCTTTGTAGTAAATACGTTAGGAAGGACAGCTCCCTTAAACTTATATACCTAAAATATAACTATTTTAAAAGCTTTTATCTCTATCTATAAATTGTCTATTAAGTCTTTAGGCTTATATATACTATTTGTTTTAAATTAGTAAGAATAGATTCTATAATTAAACGCGTTTATACGCCTTGTAGTAAGTAAGTATTTAAAAGCGCATAAAGAACCTAGCTTAATTAAGAGAAGGTTATATATTCTATTATATATATATTATAGTATACTTATAAAATAAATATAATAATAGGTCTTTAAATTACCTAAACTATAATACTAAGATTTCCTATAACGTAAGCTATTTTAGACGCCTATAGACTATCTAATAAAGGCTTAATATTATTAAGAATTAAATATTATAGCTAGATAAGCTATTATAGTATTAGATATAGTTGTCTATACACCTTTATAAATCTACCTTAGTATTAAATAGAAGTCTATAGCCTTCTACTAGACTGTATAAATTATACGCTTAGTAGATTCCTTATAAAAAAATACTAGTATTTACTAAAGGCTTAAAATTAGGTACCTTAGGCTAATTGCAGGCCTAATAGTATTATAACGAAGTTAATTTTCTATATTAAGTATAGGGCCTATAACTAAACTCCTAGGTCTATAATTAGGATACTTGTTAATCTATAGTATATAGTTATACTATAAATCTAGGATTCTACTTTATAAGACTAGATATATTTATTATTAAAAGTAAACTACAAGTTATCTAATATTATAATAGTAGGAACGAAATACTCTTATACTAATTCCTATATAGAGGAAAACTCGAACGCTAAGCGCTATAATAGTGTAGCTCTAGAATATAAGGTAGAAGAAGAGGCTCCTAACAATCGAGTACCTTAGGACTAAGGTAAAGAAGCTAAAATAGCCGAGCAGCGCAATATAGAATAGAAAGTAGAAGAAAAAAGCCTAGACTCGAGGAAACGTACGTAAGAGGAAGAGAACACTAGTATACTAGAAGTAAAATACAAAGCTAGTAAATCTACTACTAAACCCTCTTATACTTATACTCTTAATTAAGAGAAGCTTTTTTATAATTATAGTTATAGAATTAAACTTTATACTAAAGTAAGAGCCTATAAGACTCTTACTAACTATAGAAGTATCTTTAATAAGATTCTTACTAGTAATCTTGTTACTCTTATATTTGCTTTAAACAACGTAAAGGAGGATTATCGACACTAGTTATTAGGTATACTTCCTAAAGCTACTTCTTCTTAGATTATTAATATTCTAGTAAATACCTATATAGATAGAAGTAGGTATAATCTAAAATTCCTATTTCCTAATATTACTTTAAGTAAAATCTTATAAATATTACTACAAGATAAGTATATATATAATATTTACAAGAAAGAGTTTAAGGAGTTTTAGGATATAATCCTAAAGGGTTGTAGAAAGCACTTACTTTATAAAGGATGCCTAACTAAATAGCTTAATAGTAATAAGTTACTATTCTTTACTATATACCTATATTTCTAATAGGTAAGTAAGCAAGCTAGCTATAGTATTTACTTTAATATTAATTAATTCCTTAGAGTAACTTAGCTTAGTTAATAAAAAATTTCTACTACAATTTCTTTATAAATATTAATATATTAGTAATATTACCTTAAGTTAAGTTTAAATCTATTCTACTATATATATAATATAACCTAAACGAGATAGTCTACTTATTAATACCCTCTTGTAGTAGCTATAAAGTATTCTCTACAAACTTTTAAAAGTAATTGTAAATAGAGTAAGTTTACTATACTTGTACGCTACTACGAAAAATTTCTAAATATACTAGTAAGGATTTATATCTCTTTTTAGTCTTAAATAGATTAGAGTTTTATACCCCTTAGTTTATAGTTCCTATTAATATTCTACAATAACCTACTTTTTACTATATAACTTGTACAACATACCCTATTATTATTTAATCTAAATAAACAATTTAAGTTACTAGACAAATCTATAGATTTACTACCTAACCTCTAAATTTTTTTAAAAGAAGAAATATTTTCCTATATAGCCTTTAAGCGTAGTTGTTATAGAAATTCGATAGTTAGATTTCCTACTATAGATATTACTGCTAAGGAGGTTATAATACTTATTAAAGGCTAGTTCTATTATAGGCTATAAGTAAATAATTAAGGTTAAGCTATTTTTTATTTTATATTTAATATTATTGTACTTTATATACTACTATAGTAGACTGTAAATTAGTAATATTAAACTAAATCTATAATTATATATATATTGTAGTATAGTAGGACTATATATAATTAGAGATTATTTAGTTAGCTTTACAGCTCTACGGGCAGCCTTATAAGAAGTATTAAATAGGTAGAGGAGCTAATACTAACTTGTTATATAGCTACTTAATACCTATATATTAATTTAATCTCTACTAATTGTATATTAGTACCTACTCCCTACTTTAACGCGTATCCTACAATACTAATATATATATAGTAGATATAGTAGACTAGTAAGTCTCTATTGTAATAAGCTTAGAAAACCTAATTTAGTAAACTATAGGTTACCTATAAGAACTTCTACTACTTATTATATTAATTGTATTAAAAGGGTACTACTCCTTTAATATAGGGTAAGATAGTAATAGGACGTTATACTTACAACGTAAGTAAGTACTCTCTATAGAGGTATATATTTAACCTAGTAGTAGTATACCTATTAAAGGTTGTATATTCTTATATATAGAATAGGTAAAACATAGTTAGGTTTAAGTAAGTAATACTAACTATAGCTTTAGTAATTGTTGTATATTAACTTATATTACCTCTATTTCCTTATAGGTTTAGGCTATATTAGTATAGATAGATAAGGGTATACTTCCCTATATAGATAGATTCGCACTAGTTACAACAAGCTAGTTAGACTCTAGACTCTTTTACTCTTATAGCTCTAAATCTCTATCTAAAGGTAAAAGAGTAAACTACTAACTAGTAGGCTATCTTGCAAAGATAAAGCGTTAGTACATCCTTACTTACTATAGCTTATCGCCTTTACTAATAGTATACTAGCCTCTACTACCTAATACGCGTAACTTAAGGACAACTAGTACTTTACAAGTACTATACCTATCTAAGGCGTAGAACTATAAAGCGCGTTAAATAGAATACTAGAAGCTATACTATACTACTACTACTTACTACTACTTTATACCTACTAATACGCCTACTATAGCCTACCTTTAAGAGCTCTAAGTAATATATTTATTGTATATATATTAGCCTACGTAAGGTAGTAGTAGTATCTATTAAGATTTACTAATAATTTATTAACTAAGAGTTATACCTAAGTTTAGTCCCTTTTATATTATTAAGTATATTGTAGTATAGTAGGAACGTACGTAATTAGAGAGTATTAGGTTAGTATAGTAGCTCTGTAGGTAGCTATAAGTAAGATTAGATAGAGAAGAGAGACTAATACTAACTTGTTATATAGCTACTCTACGCAAATATTTAACTTAACTTACTAACTATAGGTTGCTACCTACCTTCTACTTCTATATATATCCTATAATACTATATTTTATTAGTAACCTAACTAGAGAGTATTAATAGTCTATTAGTATAGTAAAAGTTAGAGTATTTAAGGGCTTATAACTAGTTTTTACTTCTTCTTTTAATAAGTTTTTTAATTCTTTTTATAATAAGTTTTTATATACAAATACGTATTAGATAGGGTAATATAGATAGTAAGAGCTATTA